>SNQJ01S0028833.1:186722-210595 GCA_010110895.2 Picea sitchensis
TTATCTCTTTGGATTTTAGGGTGTATTGACCTAAGAAGGGGTTGTCCCTCATTCTATGGGAAGAAGGGGTTGAAGGACCAAAAAGATTGATGTTGGGTAAAAGGTAAAATCCTTGTATGAACCTTTTAGATGATTTTCCCAGGGATCAACCAAGAAAGCAGTGAAACGCTTATCTTTGAGTAAAGGAGACCCACAGTATAATACATAATGTTTAAAATGTTGGTTGAAGAATAGGAGGTCTCATCATGAGCCAACCTATCATGTCCATGAATATCTAGTAGTATGACTTTGCCATCATCTGGTCAACAAACCAAGGTAATGACTCTCAGTTGCATGGCCGAGAGAAAGGGGGTCTCATCTCCAGCTAACCTTCTCATTTCCACTAGATGCTTGTGGGTGACATTTCCATTATATAGATACCACGCCAGGGAAGTGACCTTCAACCTTTCCTTAAAATTATGAAAGAATAGCAGAATGAAAAATAATGGGCTTGGAAAAAGTGCATTCCATACAAAGGTACCACACACCCTCTACAAATCCATCCATGAATGAGACACTATGATCTCTTGTATGTCATGATCCATATGCCCATTTAGTCTTGAACCCAACCACTTCACCCACTTTACATGGATTAGAGAGGGATCTCTTCGAAACTCTCCTTGAGATAGGGCAAGATCTACCCAATAGGACACCTCATCAACCCTCCCATATCCAAGCTTGACAATTTGTATAATGTATTTGAGCGGTTAATTGTTTGATATAGTGATATTTGATGCACATGCTTAGGTGGCTCATTTATTTATCGTATTCACTTATCATGATGTTATGACTTGAGATCCTTGGAGGGCATGCTTATGTGTCTTTGTAAGACCTAGTTGGTGGATAGTTTTGGAAGAACAAGCCTTGCTTAAGATTTCATGGGGTTGTAAGCCCACAGGTTGGATGTCAAGGGTCCACATGCTAGATCATAGGGACAAAGTATTGGAGACCTAGAATATGATATGAAATACTTAGCCCAACCCTCACATCACAAACGATTTTCCCAGGAGGGGAAAAATGTCTTCTTTTTTAGCTTGACGTAATATGTGGGGGCTAGGGTTTGGTGGTGGTGTTACCACTCATTGACACATGGATGTTTTGAGGAGGATGAGGCCTTGACCATGAGGATATTTCCTAGACGATTGACATGTGGCCTTGGAGGCTTACCATTGCTTCTCCAACATCAATGACTTGCTCCAAGTGTGAAAACGTCTCCTAAAGGGTTGAAGTCCATGTGAATTAGGGTTTTATTTGTGCAAAAGTGAAATTTTAAATCATTTGTTTACTTCTACTTTGTTAAAGCGGGAAAGATTAGGGTTGTTGACCCCTAGTCTTGTGGTTTACCCCTAAATATGTGGAAAAGTCACCTTGGTGACATTTTGTATAAATAAGAGATCATAAGATCGCATTATAACATAACTCTCCCTCTTGTGAGAAGAATTGATATGAAATTTTCCCTAAGCTTGGAATATTTGTCTCTTGTGCACTTGTTTATGGCTATTTTTGGTGAATGGTTGATGGAGGAGTGAGGCACTAGCCTTGGATGAATGGTTTCTAGCTTTTATGTAGGATTATCTTAGCATCTTCTTAATTTGGTATGGTTTTTACTCTTATGCTATCATTTGTTTCAATTCAAGGATTTTTGTGCTAGGAGATAAGTGGGAAGTAAGATCATTTACAACCCCACTCTAATATTCATCATTTATTGCTTGAAGTTCATTGATGTTTCAAGGGTTTGTTTGAGGAAGTAAGAGTATTTACACCCCTCATTTTCAAACCCTAAATAGAGATACTTTCCTTGGGGAGTAAGAGGATTTACACTCCCAAGGAAGTAGCATCTCTAGTTCATTTACTTGACTCCATTAACCCAATATTTGAAGGCACTAGTCATTTATTTATTGCATTGGAGATATAAAATCGTTGCCTTGGGAAGAATGATTTTTGCTAGTTTCAAGTTTATCTTTTTGGAGAAGTGTTCCTTGTGCCTTGAACTCTCTTTCCTCATTGAGGCATACCTCTTTGCCCACTACTTTGATTTCTGTTTTAAACATTAACCTACAGCCATTAGGGTTTCACAACCCTAGCTCCTAAACTCCCTCTTATCTCACAACTTAACCCTAAGAATTCTCTCTAACTTCACTCACCTAGTCTACTAACTAAGGTGCACTTTTTGGGCTAGCTCTGGGAACTTTTCTATGGTTGATTTTTATGCTGCATGTCATTGAATTATACAGCCATAAGGCTGATAATTTACTGCAGAAAATCACTTTTATAACAACTTGTTTTATTCATTCTCAAAGTGTTATATTTAATTCATGACTGATTGCCAAATTCATTGATAGTATTGTTGGTTGATCTTATGATTTTACATGCTGATTTAGATGTTTTATTTTCTGATATAAATTTTTATCTACTGCTGCAAATTAGGGACAATAAGCTTAAATTTCTGATCCATACTAACATATAGAATTGCAAGATGTCTTTCTTTTTGTCTCGAGCAGGTACAATCATCTCGAGAAATGATATATCTTTGGGGAAACTTTTACTTGGTTCACAAGGCATCTCCTTTCACATATCACTCCACTTAGATTTTACTTCTATGGGTTTCAATTCCATATCCATTTATCTACATCTCATTCCCCCTAGGGTCACTAAGATCGCCCCACTAGAGTGACCTAGTCACCATTGAAGTGTGGGACCTACATCGAGGTGACATTGGGTGTAGGATTCCATAGTTGTAGCACTTGATTTTTTGGTTGGGTCAGAATTTTCCCAACCTACAACTTGTGTTATAACATTTTGGCGTTGTTGTCAGGGAAGATTTTAAATCTTCTTCATACCCTAATGACACTTTGGTAAGCTATCCCAAATCATTTCCCTTAGATTTTATAGTGACTCCACCCAAGGGACGTTTCCTTTCCCATTTTCTTGATGAGCTCATCTGGTGACTCCACCTTCCCAGAAACCTTCCTTTCCCAAACCTTTTTCCCTGGGAGGTTCAAGCCTTCTAAGGTTTACTGAAGAAGGCCCCCTCTGAAGTCTCCCATTGTTAAAACCCTTTTCCACAATACCCTTAATCTTGCTCCAATGTCTCACCCTTGGGAAAGGGACCTCTACAAACCCCTTAACATGGCCAATATCCAAGGTTACCCTAATACAATGCCAAAAAAAGTCAATAAGTGATTGTCAAAGTTCCTAGGAAATAATGTGATAATTGTTGAGGACCACATTTATGTCATAGTTCGGGACATGGACAATGTAGGTATTGAACATGAAGATGTGGCCATGAAGTTCTTTGCCTCATCATTGACTGAATAAGCCCTTGATTGGTTGAGAGGGCTCCCTGACAATCATCTCACGTCCTATGATGCTTTTTCCAACTTATTCGAGAGCATATGGTCGAAAAAGGAAGATGTTGGGACACTTGGGGCTCAATTTAATAAGACAAATAAAAAGGAGAATGAAACATTAAATGAATTCATTACCAGATTTGACAGGTTGTAAAATCAAATTCCAACAGATTATCGTCCTACAACATCATTGATTTGTCTCCTTTACATGAATGTTTTTGAAGGGTGGATATGATACATTCTCAAGGATAAAAATCCCACATCATTGGCAGAATCTAAAGTGTTCAGTATTGACATCAAAGAGAATCTCCTTGATTCGAAAGTGTAACCTTTTTAGTACCCTCGTGCCAAAGCAAAAGCAAAAACGAAGGTTTCCAACAACAGTGCTCCTGATTCGATTGTTCTCTTGACTCAGAAGATAGACCAAATGAACACTCAATTTGTTCAAGTGCAGAATCATCTTATGATTCATATGACTACAAAGGAAATAAATCAATATGCTCTCAGACCTCAATTTGCTAGACATCAGAGAGATGTCACCGGTTGGAAACCAAGACCTCAACAGGAGGCAAAGGCCCCGGATAGTTTGAAACCTATCGGGACAGTTGATGTATAAGCTTGGTGCCTCCCGTGCCAAGAACCCCATAGAGAATATGAGTGCCCCCAACGAGACAAAGATTTTCCTGACGATATAAACTTCATTGATATGATTTGCAATTTCAAAGAGGAACAAGTTACCCAAGAGAAAATCAATGAAGCCAGAAAAAGAGGAGAAAGAGAGGGGAGACTCTAGGCCTTAAATAAATTAACAGATGATAAAAAGAAGGAATTAAGGAGGAGGAAAATTCTAACCTACACTAGAAGAAATAAAGCTCAAGCCCCTTTGTCATAGCCTAATACTCCTCTTCCATCAATAGAGAAGGTAGCTCCACCAGCTCCACCACCAGTATGTGAGTTTGTTCCTAATCCAACTCCTACAGATGATATCCGGTTAAATATAGATGTTTCAAGCATGTTTGGAAAATTGAGTATGACGGTCCCAGTGACAGAAATGTGCAAGATCCCTTTCTTGAAAGGGGAAGTTTTGAAAGTCTTACAAGTGTCAACCGAGAGTGAGGATCCTTCCATCATTTTGAACACTATGTATCTTGATCGGCCAAGGGATAAGAACCCTCCTTCCTATATTTCATTAGGCATGAATGGCCTCTGCTTGAACAATTTTATGCTTGATTCAAGGGCCTTAGCAAATGTCATGTAGTTGAAGGTAATGAAACAACTTCGTTTGAAGACAACCAGACCTTATGGAAATTTTTTTGGTATTGATTCATGGAGGGTCGAGGTCTTGGGGGTGTGTGAAGACATCGAGATATTTTTGATAGATTTTATACATATCCCCGTCCTCGTGGACATATTGGTGATTGATGTTACAAATGCATTGGGTATGCTCTTATCAAGGACCTGGTCCTTAGCTCTTAGAGGTTTCCTTATCATGAACCTTACACATGCATATATTCCCATGGGAAATGGCACGCATCAGATCTTACCTAACATGGAAAATAAATATACACATGTGATGGATCTGAGAGGCCCTAATTATGTAAGTGAACACTACTATGATATTCCTCCACAATTTATTGAGTATGATCCATTTGAGTTACCTTTCATACATGAAGATTCCATAGAGATGTTTCTTCCATGGACAGATAAGAAGAAGACTGCAAAATACCATGGAAAGGAGCTGGGTTCTATTCATATTTTGAAGAAAGAAGATGAGAAACATGAAGAGACCATCAAAGAGACATTCCACATAGAGCCTCCATGCGATAAGAATACACCTTGCATCGATTTCAATGAAGGGAGTCGTGTGTTCATGTGGGACAAAAGAAACGAAAAACTCAGATAAAACCAACAAGATAAAAAAATCATGGCTTGGCCCTTACGTCATCAATAACAACTCTAATAAAGAAAGGTACTATCTGGTAGCATTAGACGGGAGGAATATGTCACTACCAGTAGATGGATCACTTCTCCAGCCTCACATCCAGGTCACATGACTTCTTCAGGACCCATGCCCTAGGTAAGTAGATAAGCCATCATGTTTTCCCCTACATTTTCATCTTGATTTCTCATATTAGTTCAGATGCATTTCATTTTCATTTTTCTCTACTTGCATATTGATTTCATGCTTAGCTTAGAAATTTTTGAAAAAAATTCAAAATTTTTCTTTTCTAGTTTAGTTTTCATTTTGTATTTATATATATATATATGGATGAAGGGTGATAGCACCACCCTATATGCTCTAATCTGTTTGTCTGAGTTTTGGCAGGCACAGGTATACTAGGAGATGTTGCAGTTCTCATGCATTCTACGATGAGAAAATGTCCCAAAGTATGAACAAGATGTTATCCCCATTTTGTGGATAACTAAGGATATTATGTCTCGAGGCCCTCAAGTTGCAGATATGGATTTTCGAGAGACTACATGACCATCAGTCCCCTTTTGCATAGTTGAAGACCCCTCTTACCACTACAGACGGTCACACATTTCATATGGAATCCACCACATCATCTGGCTTTCGGAAGGCAATTGGCCTTGCTCCATGAACTACAAGTCAGTATTATGGTGAGCATCGTTTCAATATTTGATCCATTTGAGTATGTTGTATCTTAGATTTCTCTAGATTTCATTATGTATGCTTAGACATTATGCCTTTTTCCCTACTTCACCTTGGTGGTGGAAATTGTGCCCTAATAAGTGGTCTTCCTTGGGGATGATTTTTCTACTAGGAATTCCCTTGAAGAGCCATTGCAGTGTTCCTGACCATACTTACCACTTTCCATCATTGTATCCCCCCCCCCATTTCCTTATCTATTTGGATTTTAGGGTGTATTGACCAAAGAGGGGGTTGTCCCTCATTCTATGGGGAGAAGGGGTTGAAGGCCTAGAGGAATTGATGTTGGGTAAAGGATAAAATCCTTGTATGAACCTTCTATATGCTTCACCCAGGGATTACCCATGAAAGAAGTGAAACATTTATCTTTGAGTAAATGGGACCCACAATATACTAAAGAATGCTTAAGAGGTTATTTGAAGGATAGGATATCTCATCACAAGTCGACCTATCATGTCCATGAATATCTAGTGGTATGACATTTCCATCATCTAGTCACCAAACCAGGGTAATGGCTCTCAGTTGCATGGATGAGAGAAAGGGGGTCTCATCATGAGCCAACCTTCTCATTTACACTAGGTGTTTGTGGGTGGAATTACAATTATTTGGACACCACGCCCGGGAAGTGACCTTCAAACTTTCCTTAAAATATGAAAGAATAAAATAATGGCAAATAATGGGCTTGGAAAAAGTGCATTGCAGACGAAGGTACCACATACCCTCTACAAATCCATCCATGAATGAGACACTACAAACTCTTGTATGTCATGAGCCCTATTCCCATTGAGTCTTGACCTAAACCACTTCACCCACTTTACATGGCTTAGAGAGGAATATCTTTGAAACTCTCCTTGACCTAGGGAAAGATCTACCCAATAGGACACCTCGTCAACCCTCCCATATTTAAGCTTGACAAGTCGTATAATGTCTTTGAGTAGTTAATTGTTTGATATAGTGATCTTTGATGAACATGATTAGTTGGCTCATTTATTGATTGGATTCACTTATCATGATGTTATGACTTGAGATCGTTGGAGAGAGTGCTTATTTGTCTTTGCAGGACCTATTTGGTGGACAGTTTTGGAAGAACAAGCCTAGCTTGGGCTTCCATGGGGCTACAATCCCACATGTTGGATTCCAAGGGTCCACATGCTGGATCACAAGGACAAAGTATTGTAGACCTAGAAGATGATATGGAAGTCTTATCCCATCCCTCACATGCGAAACAATTTTCCCAGGAGGGGAAAAACATCTTCTTTTTGAGCTTGAGGTAATATTTGGGGGCTAGGGTTTGGTGGTGGTGTTACCAGTCATTGACACATGGAGGTTTTGAGGAGGATGAGACCTTGACCATGAGGATATTGGCTAGACAATTGACATGTGGCCTTCGGAGGCTTACCATTACTTCTCCAACATCAAAGACTTGCTCCAAGTGTCAAAATGTCTCCTAAAGGGGTGACATCCATGTGAATTAGGGTTTTATTTGTGCAAAAGTGAAATTTTAAATGAATTCTTTAATATTACTTTGTTAAAGGGGGAAATATTAGGGTTGTTGGCCACCCCTATTCTTTTGGTTTACTTCTAAATATGTGGACAAGTCACCTTGGTGAAATTTTGTATAAATAAGATATCATAAGATCTCATTATAACATAACTCTCCCTCTTGTGAGAAGACTTGATCTGAAATTTCCACTACACATGGCATATTTGTCTCTTTTGCACTTTTTTATGGCTATTTTTGGTGAATGGTTGATGGAGGAGTGAGGCACTAGACTTGGATGAATGGTTTCTAGATTTATGGTGGATTATTTTAGCATCTTCTTGATTTGGTATGGTTTTTACTCTTATGCTATCATTTGTTTCAAGTCAGGGATTGTTTTTCTAGGAGTTAAGTGGGAAGTAAGAGCATTTACACCCCCACTCTAGTCTTCATCATTTATTTCTTGAAGTTCCTTGATGTTGCAAGGGTTTGTTTGAAGAAGCAAGAGGATTTACACCCCTCATTTTCAAACCCTAAATAGAGATACTTGCCTTGGGGAGTAAGAGGATTTACACCCCCGAGGAATTAACATCTCTAGTTCATTTACTTGACTCCATTAACCCAATATTTATAGGCATTAGTCATTTCTTTATTGCATTGGAGATCTAAAATCATTGCCTTGGGAAGAGTGATTTTTGCTAGTTTCAAGTTTATCTTTTTGGAGAAGTGCTCCTTGAGACTTGAGCTCTCTTACCTCATTGAGGTGTCCCTATTCTCCCACTACTTTGATTTATGTTGTAAACATTAACCTACATCCATTAGGGTTGCATAACCCTAGCTTCTAAACTCCCTCTTATCTCACAAACTAACCCTAATTATTCTCTCTAACTTCACTCACCTAATCTACAAACTAGGGCACACTTTTTGGGCTAGTTTTTGGCACTTTTTTATGGTTGATTTTGTTGTTGCATGTCATTGAACGCTATATCCATAAGGCTGATAATTTACTGCAGAAAATCACTTTTATAACAATTTGCTTTATGTTAGAATTAAAGAGATGTGCTCATTTTCACCATAGACAATATCACTATTGCCACCCAACCATAGGCATGCAACCACCCCCGAGCACCGTGACCTTTTCTAGATAGAATGATTCTAGAAGCAACACTAGAATGAACATATAACCAAGAGATCTCATCTTTCTCCAAAGATAGATTACCAAACAAAAAGTCTCAAAGCCACAAAACAATAACAATACTTAGTTGCAGCAGTTGTAGTTGCATTTTCACTTACCAATAAAACCGCCAAGAACCATCACCAAGAACACCACCAAGAGGTACTAGAGGATAGGTTTCACATCTTAGGCTATATGGTGCTAGAGAGAGAGACCAATAACCATCCTAGAAGATCCACCTTCCATCCTTGCAACTCCAACTCCAAACTTGCGCCAAACTTGACTGAGAGTGTGTGTGTAGTGTGTGTGTACAAATGAGCTAGATCATATATTATTTATAGTGGTTCTTGTCACTTTTCTAGGGCGTCTTGTCCTTTTCTAATCTAATACGTTAATATTAATTCTTTTACTCAGCCAACTTTTCTTCTAAGGTTTCTACACATCTTTTTAGGGTTTCTCTTGTTTCCAGAATATTCTATTCTATCCAAAGGTTACACATGGAGGTTAATACCTCTCGTAGCTACCATAATATCAACACTCCCTCCTATCTAGGGAGGTATTAACATGTAGCATCGTCATAGCCACACATGTTATCTCATGATCACGTAGATCAATTTATGAGAAACATCACCACTATCAGTATCATCTGATAGCATAAACTACATCATCTCTAGAGGCCATACTCCATCTGAGTAATCAGGCATGATGTTGAATAGGTCACTCACTCAACAGAGTGATACAAGGACCATTATTCTAATCTAGACCTACATACTAGAAGAATTATTGTCCGAACAGATGTTGAATGTCCTCAATGTCTCCAAGAACCATCCTCTCCAGTGCATCATCTCTAAGTTGTATGATCATATCTAAGTTGTACTAGCATGATGTTATGCATCATATCTAATATGTACTAGCATGATGTGGAGTACCATATACATCATCTCTAAGTCGTACTAGCATGGTGTCAATGCACCATCTCTAAGTTGGACTCACATGATGTATATCAATGCCTCTGCATCATATCGCTATCCATCTATATGGAAATCATCTCCAACACTAGTGGTAGTCTCCATGGAAATTAGAACAATGCCATACAATAGAACACAATTGTTTCTATCCATAGTAGTACACAACTATTATCCAAAGGTACACAACCACTCCTAATATCACACAGCTACTAACTAGTGACACATAGTCACTACCAGTGGAGCACATCCACCACAGTAGCATACATCTACTATCCAGAGACATACAGTCTCCACAACAATCATATCATTTGATATCAACAATGTCATGACATGAACTGAGTCATATGGGCCACTCTTCCACTCACATCTATGATAATGGAAGAGCATCTTCCCTTAGAAAGTTAAACATCATCCATGGGCTATCTGGACTATTCTTCCCAATCATAGAAGAATAAATGTCCCTGATTTGTTAACCTGGACCATTCACTTAACTGGGAAATTCTTTCAGCACTAATCACAGTGCAAACTAGAGAGAATGAATCTTCCCTAGGGAATGGTTTTCCCTGATTGCTTAACATGGACCATTCAACCTAACTGAGCCATTCTTCTAGCACTAATTACAGTGCAACCTGGAGAGAATGAGTCTACCCTAGGGAATGACTATCCTGCACCAACCTCCTAGATTAGACCATTCTTTGAAACTTCTCACAACTGTGCACTTTGAAAGAATGATTGCCCGAAGAGGAGGACCATTCTTCTTGACCACCACTCAGAGTGACTTCCAAGGATAATGATTGTCCTAGACCATTCCCCCACACTGGCCACAAAGGGAATCATTTTCTATGGTACATCAACAATCTATAGAACCATTTTCGTTAGGAAAATGACAGTCCACTCTGGACCATTTTCTGAACTGGAAAATGGCTATCCGTCAGAAATCTTTGACCACTTTCCAGGATGGAAAGTGAATGCCCGACCTGGACAATTTTCCAAACTGGAAAATGATTGTCGATAAATCAATAACATATCAGTGCTCCCTCCCAACCTGGGAGTAATCACTTCCCTTTCTAATAATGAATTCATCTCCACGAGTCCCATATTGTCCCTTAAGTACACAAAATTTTCATCTTGGACAAAGGCTTTACCAAAATATTTGTTATGTTCTCATCTGTGGAGATATACTCGAGAACCAATTCTCCCCTCTGGACTCTATCACGGAGAAAAAAAATACTTCATCTCGATGTGCTTCGACCTGTCATGGAACACTGGATTCTCTGGAAGCTTCACACAGCTATGATTATCATAATATATCATGGTCTAATCTAGCACCTAATCAAACAATCCTAAAACCAGATTATGGAGCCACATTGCTTCCATACAAGTATCACAAGTTGAAATATACTATGCTTCTGCAGTGCTAAGTGCAACAGACTTATGTTTCATGTTATCCCATGATATCATGGCAAAGTTCATACTGAAACATATCCAAGAATCACTTCTTCTGCTATATGTACTCCCTGCCCAATCTGAAATGATAAATCCAAGCAGCTTTATATCATGACTCAAACATCCACAAAGACATTTCAAGGCATGCTTTGCAATTATTCAATTATCATGGCTAGGTTCCACTTGGAACTATTTTCACAGCAAAGAAAATATCTCGTTGAGTATTCTCCAAATACATCAACGAGCCATTCAATTGTCGATACAGGGATGGGTCTATTGGATCATATTCTCTCAATTTCTTCAGATCTGTCATCATGGGAGTTTGTCATGGATTTGTAATCCACTATCCCAGACTTCTAAAGAGCCATTTCGATACACTTCCTTTGTCATATGAAATTTTCACCATGCTTATGTTGTACATGAGAGTCTCTACACCAAGTTGTTTGAATCCATACAAGGTATTCTTCCATATGCATACATGGGTCTCTTTCTGGTATACCTAAAAACCTTGAGATTGCTCTACATATGCTTCTTCTTCAATTACTCTGTTGAGAAGAACAATCTTTACATCCATCTGATGTAAACTCCAACCCATGGATATTGCAAGAGATATAATGGCTCAGGTAGAGGTATATTTGGTTATTCGAACAAGTTGTCATTATAGTCTTCTACCTCCTTCTGGGAGAACCCTCTAGCCCTGAATCTCACCTTGTATTTATCAATGATTCCATATTCCATTTCTTCTGCCTGACTGGCAGTCAAATATCCTCAAGTGTTCAACACTTGGCTTCATTTTTGGAGAAAGCTTCTTTTGGAGTCATGTTCTTCAATATATGATGAGGACTTCTATTTTGAACATATACGACTATCATGGCTACTTTTCCCCATAGAAACATGGATAGATTTTGGTCATCCATCATTGCCTTAAAATATTATTCAATGGAACGGTTATTTCTTTCTGCCACATAATTATGAGGGACAATTAGCTCCCTCCTAATCCCATTTGTTTTACAAAGAGGCAACGAGCTTCTTGGAGGTGTATTCTCCTCCATTATCGAACCTCGAGATCTTTATCTTCTGCTTAGACATTGGTCCACACACATCTGAGTGAATAATTTCCAAAAATCATTTTTTCTTTCCATGCTTACATTAGAATTGGTACTTAGTGAGATCACCTGCCTCAGCACTTGGTGGAGTCATCTGCTCCATGTTTGCAATAGTCATTGTAGCTCCTTCTTAGAGCTATCGGTTGTGACCTGCCAGGAACAAGAAAAACAAGAGAAAAAATATTTCCAATAGAATTTTCATAAAAACATATCTATGATAACAAGGATGGTAGTCATCATAGAGTTACCAAGGTGACCTTCCCGGGAGAAAACAAGAAATAACTGTCTAGAGGAGATGTTAGTTCATTTTGCAATAAGCATCTATATCAATAGTATTTGCATGCCATCAAGTATTCATTATATCTAGCAGTAATAGAACCTTTCAAAGACTTCTTTCACAATTTGTAATGTAGCAACTATCACCCTTCATATATACAAATTGGAATCTTCACAATTTAATCAAACCCATAACCTGAAGCCTCAACTGCTATGGAGGGTGTGCTTGTTCCTCTGAATGCACTAAATCCAATATTACAGCGTGGACAAGGTCTCTAGTACTTTCCCTGCAAAAATACTCATGTTTTTCTAGATGATATAACTTGGATAGAATATATAAGTGCATACCTTTGAAGTCTTGTAGCATCGTCCAGCTTGTCTTCCAATCTAAAACTGGATACCATATCTTGACAGGAAGAGATTAGAAACTGAATCAGAAGATTCAATAGTTAGAACAAGCTAGAAACTCTAAAATTTCAACTTAGACCACAAAATCAATTTGACAAGAAGTCAACCTTTGAATTTGACTTTGACCAATCAACCTTTGACTTTGACTTTGACCAAAAATTAAAACCTGACATTTTTTCTAGATGAGGGTACTAAGAGGTGTGCTAGCCTAGGGCGCACTAGGATGTCAAGGAATTAAGTCAAATGCTTCATTAGAAGTGTTGTAACACAAGGGTTAGGGTTTGTTGTAGCTGCATAATTAGAAAACCTAGTTGCAATTGTAACTGGTGCCACAACGAGCTTAACAAAGAACTGTCGCACCACCTTCCAGTGGTTAGATTGTATTGAAGGTGGTGTGGGCCCATAACCTGTTAGAATTAAAGAGATGTTCTTTTTTTCACCCTAGACAATATCACTATTATCACCCAACCATAGGCATGCATCCACCCCTGAGCACCATAACCTTTTTCTAGATAGAATGATTCTGGAAGCAGCACTAGAACCAACAAATAACCAAGAGAGCTCATATTTCTCCAAAGATATCTCACCAAACAGAAAGCCTCAAATCCACAGAACAAGAGCAATACTCAGCTACAACAATTGTAGTTGCAGCAGCTGCAACTGCACT
This sequence comes from Picea sitchensis, assembly GCA_010110895.2. NCBI lineage: Eukaryota > Viridiplantae > Streptophyta > Pinopsida > Pinales > Pinaceae > Picea > Picea sitchensis. The sequence goes on from SNQJ01S0028833.1 coordinate 200,308, forward strand.
TACCAAGAATACCACCAAGAACACCACCAAGAGATACTAGAGGATATGGTGCACATCTTAGGCTATATGGTGATAGAGAGAGAGACCAAGAACCATCCTAGAAGATCCACCTTCCATCCTTGTAGTTGCAGCTGAAAACTTGCTTCAAACTTGACTGAGAGAGTGTGTGTACAAATGAGCTAGATCATCTCTTATTTATAGTGGTTCTTGTCCCTTGTCTCGGCCGACTTTTCATTTTAAAATCTAATACTTTAATATTAATTATTTTATTGAGTCGACTTGTCTTCTAGGGTTTCTACACATCTGTTTAGGGTTTCTCTTACTTCCATAATATTCTATTATATCCAAATGTTACACATGGAGGTTAATACCTCCCGTGGATACCATAATATCAACACTTTATTCATTCTCAAAGTGTTATATTTAAGTCATGATTGATTGCCAAATTCATTGATAGCATTGTTGGTTGATCTTACGCTTTTAAATTTTGATTTAGATGCTTTATTTGTTGATATAAATTGTTATTTGTTGTTGTAAATTAGGGACATCAAGCTTAACTTGTTGATCCATACTAGCATATAGCATTGCAAGTTGTCTTTCTTTGTGTCTCAAGAAGGTACAATCATCCAGAGAAGTGTTATATCTTTGGGGAAACTTTTACTTGGTTCACAAGGAATCTCCTTTCACATCTCACTCCACTTATATTTGACTTCTAGGGGTTTCACTTCCATGTCCATTCATTTACATCTCATTCCCCCTAGGGTCACCAGGATCGCCTCCCTAGAGTGACCTAGTCACCCTTGAAGTGTGGGACCTACATCGAGGTGACATTGGGTGTAGGATTCCCTAGTTGTAGCACTTGGTTTTGTGGGTGGTTCGGGATTTTCCCAACCTACAACCTATGCTATAACACTTACCACAACCTAGCTTGATTTATGTTTCTTATTGCTCATTGTTTGAATATTTTCATGAGTGTTTGTCTTCTTTCCCTTTTGCATCTTTGAGTTCTTGATTGAATAGGTTATCCCCTACTTGTTGTCTTTCAGTTTTCATCACTTCAATTGTGTTTTTATTTATTTATTTTTTGCCTCATAGTTCTTTGTATCAAACATAGATCCCTTTCATATGAAAGTTAAGAAGAAAAAAAATTGCACAACACCTTGCATACATAATCAAATAAAGAAATTTTGCATTATTTAGGATGTTTGTTTTGGCATATTTTGAAAAAGATCTAGTTTTTCATGTGCATTTTGGTTTTCGGAAACATTTGGTTTGTAGTTTGGCATCGTATTGATCCCAAAAATTGAAAGTTGCATTGTTTTGAGTGCTTTCTTATGTTAAGAAGGATAGAACTATTTTCCTTCTCGTACATAGAATTCATCGAAAGAACAAACTTGCATATCATTCTTTTGCATTATATTGGATTTGAGTCTCTTACACATCGTCAGTTTCATCTCCATGAACCCTTTGAGTTAAAAGTCATTAAAATCAACTACGCGCTAATAAAATCAACTAGAACATTTTTTTTGTTTTAGCACACGACCAGTAGCAAAGGATTAGGGTCTTTGGACTAGGTAAAGTGAGTAAATTATCCAAGACTACTTAATAGACTGTAGAGCACTAAAGAGTGTAGAAATACAACTTTCATATAAGAATAGTTGGGAACCCCCTCTCACATGGGAGATAAACACGAGGTCATTTGTGGGAGAGCAGCAGAGATTACCCCTCCAAATATTAACCAATCATAGTGGACAGATAGTATATTAGGGGTTGTTCTTGAGAAACCACTGGTTTCATTTCGGCACGATGCTTTGTGAACTCAAAATCCATTTCAGGTCCTCTGGAGTCTACTGGTCCACTTGTATTTAGTTCTCTTGAAGAGCTTTGGAATTTTTATCATGCCCATACGTTCAGTCTCGACTGTCGATTGTACCCGCCTGGAGGCTAATTGCGAGTTGGTATCCTTAGTGTCCTTTCCTAGGTACCTACAGAGCTGACTATGGGGGGATTCCCACAGTACCTGGGTAAAATGTCATATCACACTCTCACTAACCTTGGAGGGTGATCCCACGAAAGAGTGGATTTCTTGCACCGAGAAGGGTTGTTACATGGAGGTCAGGATAACTTCTTCTCACTTCTTTGATGGCAGCCTTATATCTTGTCTTCGGAATATCCTTGAGCCTATTGTTGCTTGGTTGATTACTTTTAGTTTTCATAGGGGTGCGTTTCTTTTATTTTTTTAGTCATCCTTATGATCAAAGATTTCACAGTATGGAACCTGACGTTTAGGAACCTCAACACAATCTTTATTATAGAGCAATGATCGCAGATCACACTTCTAAAACCGGGATAATCGCTCCTGGAAGTGGCCAACACAATGAAGAATCGGTCCCAACCTTCATAGAAATCCTTCTATATTACGTGAATCTTCTTTTCAATGAACCACTCAACCTACCACTCATCAATCCACCATCTACGAAATATTTTGATTCCTATTCTTCTTACTATTTACTACCTAGTTCAACCTCTACACAATATTTTGGTGTGAACCCATCATCTTTTGGTTTTCCTAAAGTACTTGGGAATTCATCTTTTCCCACAACTCATGTAGTTGATATTGTTGGTGCTTCATCTTTACTGAAAATCGCGTTGACCCAGGTAACCCCGACTCAACCACTTTCACATTCATCTCCCTTAAACATGAGTCAGGTAATATTCCTTCTTCACTATTTCCACACATGCACACACCAAGTGCCTTATTTGATCGTTCCATCAGTCAAATGGTCAACATTCAAGTCATTCATACAACCACGGTTGCACAAGTTACTCAACCTCCATCTCGCATGTCATGGATTAGTACACCCTACATTAGAGGTCAATCTTCAATGGGAGGCCAACCTTCAGTTGCAAGGAAACTTTATATTGGTGGGAAACCTACATGGTTGCAACATCAACAAGACTGGGGGAAATATTCTCCTACAAGTCCTGCTATCCCTACTACCATTGGCATGTATCATGGACATCCATATCCAAGAGTTGTGAATCCTTTATGGGCTCAACCCAATCTGGCAAGCATTCCTCTGCAAGGAACTATGCCATATCAATCCGCCAACCCCACGACTTCAATGCAACAGTCCCTTCAATCACTATATATGGGTGGTCCATGAGGCCAACCACATCACATCGAGGGACCATCAGGTCCATTTCAATATGTAGGAGGTGTTGATTTTATGTATTAAGCAATTAATTAGATTAGTGTTCTTTTACTTTTAACCAATAGCACAATAAATTCATATAAAGGATCACTGAAAGAATAACATCCACAACATACACAATATTTACCCTGGGAAAACCCTATAGTGGAAAAACCCAGCAAAATTCCTCAATATAGATTCACCAACCAAGAACATTTCCTCTCTCCAAGAGAGAACTAACAAAGCAAAAGATCATACTTTATCCCTTGACTAGGGAATATTAGCACACCACTTAACCAAGAGATAACCAAGAACTTCCACAACGTCACCTCCTAGTTGCAGTAGTATATCCCTCTGAGACTTGCACACTTCCTCTCCTCAGTTGTAGAGCTAGTGTGTGTGTCTCCAAATGAGGTGTTGGCCTCCTTTATAAACTGTATTTTGGCCAACCTAAAATTAGGTCTGGGCCTCCCTATCATTTTGTCCTTTTATTTTCATTTTACATGTCAAGGCACAATAGGGTCGACTTTTACAAAGTCACAATAGGGCCTAGTTAACAAATATAATATAATAATATTCTTTAGGGTTTGTCTTGGTAAAGTATAATAAGGATATCTTCTGAAGCTACTCAATCTTCAACACTCCCTCCTAGCAAGGAAAGTATTCTTCTTGTCACGGTCATCATCACTACTTCTGCACTTCTATATACTTGTAGGTCATTTTCTTGTTTTCAATCATGGATCTATATATCATAATAATTTCTACACTTTCACCAGCGTTTTGTATTGGACTAACATAACAGCATGTGTTGGAGTACCAACCTATGTTGGGCTAGCATACCAGCCTGCATTGGAGTTACCAACCTATGTTGGGGTAGCCTACCAGCCTGTGTTGGGGTTACTAACCTGCATTGGGGTATCATACCAGCCTACGTTGGGGTTACCAACCTGCCCTGGGGTAGCGTACTAGCCTATGTTTGGGTTACCAACCTGCACTAGGGTATCATACCAGCCTGCATTGGGATAGTGTACCAACATGTGTTGGGGTTACCAACCCGCGCTGGGGTAGTGTACAAGCCTGCGTTGGGGTAGCATACTAGCCTGCATTGGGGTAGCTCCCACTAATGGGGATCTCATCATTTCCCTCTATTGGGGAACACATATCAACACATCACTTCTTGCTACTAGGGAACACATCACTTTCTCTAATGAGAAAAAATCCTTCTAGACCACACTAAGCTTGTCTTTGAAGTATTCGAACTTCACTTTCGACAGAGGATTAGTCAACATGTATGCTACCTGCTTGTCAGTAGGAACATACTGGAGATTTATTGCTCCCTTCTGTATCATCTCTTGGATATAATGGTACTTGATCTCGATATGCTTGAACTTGTCATCACAAACTAGGTTCACTAACAACTTTATGCAAATCTGGTTGTCATAAAAGATACAAGTTTCCTCCAACTCGAGATCAAACAATTTTGTAATCAACTTCTCAATCCACACTACTTCGCCACAAGCTAACCATGCTGCCACATACTCTGCCTCTATGGAAATGAGTGTCATATAGTTCTGCTTCTCACTGAGCCATGAGATCATAGTTGATCCCATACTAAAGCAACATCTAAATTTACTTTTATGATCTATGACACTGTCTCTCCAATCTGAATTTGTGTATCCCTGCAATATTATCTCATGATCCGAGATATATATGAGTCCATAATTGACTATACCATTTAGGTACCTCATCACATGTTTTTCCATAATCAGGTGAACATTTTTAAACTCAATCATGTACTAACTCAATGTGTTCACCGAAAAATATATATATGTCCTCATGTTCTTCAAATATATCAATAAACCAAATATTCACATCAAATTGTACCAAACTGGTACACTTGATTAGTTGCAACTCAATCTGCTCAATCATGTGTTGGCTCTACGTGATTTTCGCAAAGCAATATATGTCTCACCGTCTGAGAGTATGTCCTCTACTCTCTCTGCAATTGTTCCTTCTGGAACTGGGACTCTGCACTTGCAGCTGCTTTTTCTAAAACTGAGAATGACTACTCCATTCTCACTATAGTTGTTGAACTTTGAGAGTAGCTCCTATATTCCATCATGATAACAGATGCATTTGATCGCTATGAATCTCATACTACATCAGACTCTTTTAATGGATCATGGTTTTTCTATATATACTTCTTCTTGTTATTGGAACAAGTGTCTCCTCATAGTCTTCTCCCTCTTGTTGGGAGAATCCTCTAGACACAAATCAATATTTGTACATATTTATATTTTTATTTGCAACATGGTTGATCTTCTAGATCAATATTGGAAGTCACCACCGAATCCCCTTCTGGTCTCAAGGAAAAATCCATATCCGATTCCTTCTGACTGGCTTCCTCCTCTATCACTGAAACAAGGGAATCTTCCCAGGATATTTCACATCTCCTAGAAGTCTTTGAAGCTACAATATACTCTTCTCAACTCATGTCATATGTCTGTCAGTCCTGGAATATGTCTCTTTTTCCCATCTAATCCTCTCTAAGATTAGGCTCACTCTGAGTCTCCATGCTCCCTCTGAAGCTTGACTCCCTCTGAGTCTATATAATATTTGAAGCCATCTGCTCCCTCTGATATGGCTCATCAATGTTATATGGATTTGCATCCTGCAAAGTGTCATGGGACCATGATGGTCTCTTCCTCGTTATTTCATTGATTCTAGGTAGGCCCTTCTGGCTCTACTAACTCTTCATGATGATCTAAAGGCTGATCAACTTCACTAGAGGGATTTTTCCTGTCATCTTTGGAGCCCTCTGCTCCTCGTGATCTATCTCAATATGAGATGTTTTGTATCTATAAAAAGCAGTTTCTTATTCTACTTCGATACATGGATGTATATGTTCATGTATACAACTTGGATAGTCTACTCCATGTCTCATATAATATTTTTCCTTATGTAACCATCACTATAACTCCCTTAGGGTTATCACCTGTGACCTTCCCGACACAAGAACAACAAGGGAGAAATAATAGACAAGAATAATACTCTTTATAATAACAATAAAAACAATAGCGAGAACAATCGTCACAGTAGCTCCTTCAAAGCTATCACTTGTGACCTACCCTGAAACAAGGGTCAAAAGTAAGAAATACAATAATAATAAATGAGAGAAACACTCTACTAGTGTTGTGATCAATCATTCCTCCATGGTAACCTGGAAAAAAAACAAGAAGTTTCTCCTAAAGGCGATGTTAGTTATATCTAGTAAATTATTACAATAAGCATTTATCTCAATAGCGTTCACATGCTACCAAGTATTCAATAATAAAACTTTTCAAATATTGCTATCACAACTATAGTGTATACTTGTAATGTGGCAGTTATCAAACTTGATATGTGCAAATTTGAATCTTATCAACTTAATCAATCAAACCTGGAACCTGGAATCTTATCCTCAAGAATGAGTGTTGGTGTTTTTCTTCTAAGTCTCCTTCACTCAATATGACAAACTTTTTCTCTTCAACCTATCCTCTGTACTAAGATAATATGCTTTCTTGATAGAAATATGAGTTAGAGAATAAAATATATAATCTCAACCTTATTCAATCTAATGCTTTGAATTTAATTTTGACCAATGGTTAGTATGATAGTCGTAACTTCAATAGATCAAAATACAACCTCAATGATTATAAGATCACAATAATGCCATAACAAATAGAGGCATTTCAAATTGATCAAACATGGGGTGCATTGTTCCTTTGAATGTGTTGGATATGAGATCCTTTTGGATATACGATGGTTGTTTGGACAAAATATCCCTTCTCCTGCAAATACCCTTAAGATAATGATATAGTTAAATATATGTAAGTACATACCTCTGACAGTATTGAGAGGTGGTGACACCATCCGGAAGCAATGGAAAGCAATAACGAACCTTTAAAACTTCAAATGTGCTCCAACTTGTAATCTAATGGTAGATGGATATTTTTTAGGGTAAGGCGCACTAGGACAATCAAAAATTAGTCCCAACACTTCACAAACAATTTCAATGTAGCTGGTACTGCAACTGGTGTTGGCACTGTAACCGGTGTTGCAACTGATACTGCAACTGCAAATGGTACTAGGGTATTATGAGGAAACCCTAATACTTCAAATTATGGAATTTTGATCTAGGGACTAGATGCACCCTCCTAGGGAAATCTTCTAGATGGTCTTACTTTTCCCAATGTTCTTCAGAAAAATGGATGACATCACCTTTTACGGTTTATGTAGAAACCCTAGTATGCATAAACCCTAATTTCTGAAATTTGTCCAAAACTGAAAAATATTCCAGGGAAAAGGTGCGCTAGGGTTAGGAGAGTCTTCCTATGCCCTTAGCTTCTTCAACAAGTTCTTTTGTGCTATGAAAATCCATTCTTTCAGGCCAACTCTGATACTATGTTGATTTTTAGGTCTTAAGCAGTTAATAAGATTAGTGTTCTTTTAGTTTTAACCATTAGCACAATAACCGCATATAATCATTGAAAGAATAACATCCACATCATACACAATATTTACCCTAGGAAAACCCTCTAGGGGAAAAAACCAACAAACTTCCTCAATATAGATTCACCAACCAAGAACAATGCCTCTCTCCAATAGAGAACTAACAAAGAAAAAGATGTTTCTCTATCCCTTGACTAGGGAAGAGTAGTGCACAACTTAACCAAGAGATACCCAAGAGCTAACCAAGAACTTCCACAACGTCACCTCCTAGTTGTAGTAGCATATCCCTCTAAGACTTACACACTTCCTCTCCTCAGTTGTAGAGCTAGTGTGTGTGTCTCCAAATGAGGTGTTGGCCTCCTTTATAAACTGTATTTTGGCCAACCTAAAATTAGGTCTGGGCATCCCTGCCACTTTGTCCTTTTATTTTCATTTTACATGTCACAACTCAATAGGACCTCTTATCGCACAGTTTGTAGATGCAAGAAAGGCTAAAGATTAGTAGGTCAAACTGGTGAAATAGGAACCTTCCCCACCCAATGTCACCACAATGCAGAGGCTCTTTCTATTTAGGGAGGCTAGGCCCAGGGGAGACATCCTCGATAACCTGGGGTTTTGAAAGGGCAAAGGCTAATAGTACAAAGAAAAATTTCCCCCTCACAGATTACTGCCAATCAGATAGTCCCGGCTAAACAGTCAATAATAGAGTATAACCAAAGAAAAGAAAATCCCCTGCTTGAGACAACACAACAAGGAGACTAATACGTACAATCTTGGTTAGTACTTCATAAATCAATGACTATCTGATATTCAATATAAGCAGTTTTTTAAAAGTAAATATTGGCGAAGTCAATGTTTGCAAAAAGGCAATGATAAATATTTCACTTGTCAATAAATACAAAAATGATATGGCATCCAATGTAATCAATCAATACTTAGTCTAATAAATGCCCTCAACTACCATTGAATTGCTTATAAAATGAAGCGTTGCTGCATCAAGATGAAATAACCAAGGGTGATGTCAGCATTCTATGGTTAGTAGGTTAGGGTTAGTGTAGTTAGGGTTTCAGTTTTAAAATAAGTTTGAGAGTGTTTGGATTTGATTTCACTTCAACGTTGGAGGCTAGAGATTAGTGCCTTAGGGTTAAAGGAGTCAATAAATGATGGACGCAAGAGTTGAAGGGAAAGAGATTTCAAAGGACTGGAGGGAAAAGGTTCAAGGTGCTGCTAGAGCAGGGACTTAAAAGAAGAACCCTAGGGGAGAGAGGCTCACTCTGATGTTGCAAAAGCAAGGCCTCGTTCTCTCTCCTCCTTCCCAGAAAATGGCTAACCCAAAAACAGGAAAAATAGACCAAGACAAGAGGTTTTGCTGAGGGAAGTGTTGCTAGAGCAAGGCCTCTCAGCAAACCCTAGAACAGTACGGCCCTGGTGTAGTAATCCTAGGCCAGGGACGTCTCACTCTTCTTGGCTCAAAAGGGTACGGCTAGCATAAGGAAGAAAGAAAAACGAGCGTCGCTATGGCTAGGCTCTCTTTTTCCTCTTCAATGGCTTAAGGCTTCTCTATCAGGGGACATGAGACAATGAACTACTTGTGTGTTTGTCCCCTAGGGTTTTGATTGAGAAATATTTATAAATAGATGCAAGAAATCAACCTACAACCATTCAATCAAGAAGTTTTGCAAAAAAATACTTACAAATCATGAAGAAATAACCATGCAAACCCTAGTTGTAACACCTTCCTTCAAGAGAAACACCATAAATGCCAAAAAAATCTCTTCCTTCAACAACTGTGCATCACTTAGTTCAGCCAAAAACCCCAATAGGGCGCTAAAATCAGACCTCACTAATGAGTGAGTGATAATTGATGATAAAAATGAGAGTGAAAACCCTCAATATATATTGTATCAATGACCTAATTTAACTTTTTAGGTCATAAAAAAGGCCGACAAGGCCAAAATACCAAAATAATACTATTTTACATTAAATGTTCATTTTAGAACCCTAATTGAGCAAAAAGTGAGACGTCACCCCTTCTAAGGGAGACGTTAGCCCCTTTTTAGGGAAAATGTAGCAATAAAGAGCAAAAAGTTAGCCCTCTTTGGGCCTCTTCATCATGCCACACGTAACAACTACCCTGTCAAGCTGCCACACACTCAAGATGATGTCATGAGCCCATAGGTGACATCCTAGGCCATCCAGGGAAAACGTTTCACTGGAATTGGGTCAATCCCCCTAGGCTGGGCTCTGCCAAAGTGCCTCTGATGGAACGTTCGCTTCTTCTCCGGTGCAAAACCTTGATCAACCACCGTCCTGTCTCTACCCCCTGATGGGGTCTTATCATCCATTTGGTGGGCTCTTCAGCCCCATGGAGGTTTGAACTGATCATCTCCCCATGTGTACCGGTCCAAATGGTACATGTCCATCGGGCATGGTCCTGCACATCAAAATCTATGCCCTCCATGGGCTCATCAGTCACAGGGATCATAGCAATGTCAATCACATTTCATCATCAATATTATTAAACATATGCATAAAAACCCTAATATATCAGTCAATAGCTCAAAGACATTACAAAAACCTGCAATACAAGATTGGAGAAAAAG
>SNQJ01S0028833.1:217239-238169 GCA_010110895.2 Picea sitchensis
TTCCTATGAGATAAGGTGCAATCCTACAAATAGGTCAACCCAATGCCCGGACAAGGGGAATGGAATAAATGAGCGGGAGCTAAGATGAAACAGTGGTGCTATGATGGGAGCGGACGATGGCTTTTCAAAAATCCCCCCAGTGGAAAACCAAGACCTATGGGCACAGGCTTGCTAGGGCACCCTGTCAATTTCCCCAAGCATGGTCAAGTGGGCTAATGTAAGATCCAAGCAGTTGTTAGAGATAAAAGGAATCAGATGCATATATTTAAATTTTTCAATGATCAAAAGTGGCACATACCATGATACTTGGACCAATTACCTCATGGAGCAAGAACCTCTTCTGATGCAAGACCAAGTCGATGGTGATGGATGTTGATGTTGTTGACAAGACAAATATAATGGAAGAAGAAAAGGATGGGCCCTCCAGGGCCATGCTCAGGTCAATCCTTCTCTCAGTACTCCATGTCTAGGACCTGTGGGCCTCGAGACATGATCTCCTAGTTATCCCTAAAAAGCGTGGATAACAGGGACAACTTTTACAAAGGAACAATAGGGCCTAATTAACCAATATAATATAATAATATTCTTTAGTGTTTGTCTTGGTCAAATACAATAAGTATATCTTCTGAAGCTACTCAATCTTCAATAGGAGGTCCATTTGTGCCATCACGGTACATGGGTGGACAACTCGGGAAACCACCTCAAATGGGAAGACCATCTAACTTTTCCATCTCGTTGCAACCTCGATATAGTCCTACTGGTGTTCCAACACAATATGTTTATCACAAGTATCAATAGCCTAACCGAAAATTATCATTCTTGGCTACGTTAGATTTGCTAGATCTGTCATGTTTGATAAATGATCCCATCTTGCATTCTTCGTGTTGTCCCGCCATCCCTTCCAAATTACCATCCGACATCCCAAAGTTCGACGAAAAATTTGGGGACGATCCTAACAATAATGTTATGACTTTCCATTTATGATTTTCTTCCAGCTCTTTTATGGACGATTCCATTCGTCTTAGAATTTTTCAGAGAACACTTACAAGTGCAGCACTAAAATGGTATATCGAGTTGTCATGTAACTCCTTTGTCAACTTTAATTGTCTTTCCATGGATTTCCTAATGCATTTTCCACTGCCTATATGGCACGATATTGGTACAAAACTTTTGACCTCGCTCTAAAAATCCTCTTCCACCCACATATCCGATCATATTCATGAGTGGAGGCAGTGAATATAGTTGATTAAGGATCCAATTCCATACCAACTCCTCGCAGATTGGTTTACAAAGTCGCTCTTGCCTCCCATTTCCCACGATTTTTCTATGGGAAATGTGGTTAATGAGGAGTAGGCTATCAGTCATGTGTAGTATTTGGACTTGGCTTACTCCTAGTCTAGCACACTTTATGACATGATCCATAACGCTCCTCGTATGTCGAATGATCCATCAAGACCTTCTCCAGAACCCATTTTTGTTCCAAATGCCCACACTACTTCCACTCCTGCTCAAACCTCTGAGGTGAATGTGGTCCAATCAACTTCATCTCAACAACCAGGAGGAAAGAATAAAAACAAGGTTAAAACCAAGAAACTTTCTAATGAGCAGGATGATCCTAAGTTTGTTGATACTCAACTGACAAGGAATCCTAAATATCCTTGTATGATTTGTGAGGAAGACCACTACATGAAATATTTCCCTCATCGTGAGGTTGTCACTAAATATCTAAAGGGTACCTCCTAACCAGTTCAGTAGCAATATTTGTTTGTGCAAAATCCTGCCCCTTCGCAAGAGGGAAATGCAGGTCATTCCACCCATGGGGATGCTTCTGTAAGTGCCTCTAAGGTATACATGTTTAAGACGGTTAATGTCACGACTTGATAAAATACCTATGACACTCCTCCTGGTCATTAGACCAAAGATAAGGCTATCGATCAGCCATCTAGTTCCACTCCTCCTCCATTTTCCAATTCTCTTCAGATTGAGAAGTCGATTTATGACGTAGTGTTACAGCTGCCCAAGAGCATAATTCGAAAAGTGACATTTAATCCTAATTCATGCACTTCCCAAAACTACAACATCGTTGAATATTTGGTGCAAGCACCTTTTTCTATTTCAGCCCTCGACGTTCTAAAACATTGTCCCAGTCAAAGTAAACCCATGTTGTCAGTCATTGGAGCCATGGATTCGAAGGAGTCAAACATGATTATGTTTAATTTGGATTATTTTAAGGAGAGGGTCTCTCACCACTTAGCATTACAAATTCAATTTTTGGTTGGTGGAAAAAACATCCATCGCATTGTTTTGGATGAGGGAGCCTCTACATGTGTCATGTCTTTTCCTTTTTGGAGAGCCCTTGGTTCTTGTACACTAACCCAATCTCCTACCACCTTGAAAGTGTTTGATGGACGTGGTTTCCAACCTCATGGACTCTTGCAATATTTTGTTGTGACGTTAAAGGGTAAGATTGTTTCAGTCGATATCGAAGTGGTCGACGTGCCCCTGGATTATAATTTGTTACTTGGTCGTAGTTGGTTCTATGCGATGATTTTCATCGCATATTTGGTGTTTCGTATCTTACGATTTCCCCATCAATGAAAGATTATCATTGTCGACCAAATTGAGTATACAACTCCAGAAATTCACAATGCTACAATGAAGAATGTGCATTTTCTAGGACAGAATAGTTTCGAGAGTGTAGGATTAGGTCTCCTTAAGGATTCCTCACTCATGGGTTTTTTATTTACCTCCTCCTCCCACCCCACAGGTTTCCACGTTAAACATGATTTTGAATCAGGTGCGACAATCCTTAGAATTATCTAATCCTTTGGTAGTATTTAGTCTCGACGAACATAGTTCATTGTCTCTGTCAATATCGTTAAAAAATGAAACATCCCCCCCTCCATTTGAATTGATTCTCACTTTGGATCGAATACTTGAACCCTCTTTTCCTCCGCCTAGTGAAAATGTTCATATTAGTAACCAAAGGCCTAATGGAGGAAAGAATAACAATTGCCAGAGGAAACAACGCTTGGGGGGAAGGTATCCAGCCTCTAGACATCATGATGGAGAAAAGCCACTATATTTTGCCAAAGAAATAGGGGGGAAAACACCTCTAGAAAAACATGTTGCTAGGAGTGATCCTCACTTGGGTGTCGGTCCCACCATAACGTATAATTTACCGAGAACGAGCTTAGTATTTTTTCTTTCTTGTGCTCATAAATACTTGAGAATAATTTACCGAGATCAGTCTTTGTTCTTTCTTGTGCTTGTTAATACATGAGAATATGTTACCGAGTATACTTTTATCTCTTTTTCGAACTCGTAAAAGCTATATGAAAAAAGGAACTCTTTGGAGTCTCCTTTAAGCTCTTTTCAGACTCCCTAAACATGAAAATATTTCTGAGTGAGATTGCTTCCTTTCACACTCGTTAAAAGGTTTGAAAGGGCATCTTTTGAATGGTATTTTATCTCTTTTTTAGCCACGTAAGACTAATTACGAAAAAGGAACACTCTAGTCAAGCATGATTAGAAGAGTTCTCCCCTATATTGTTTTACACCTTTTTCAGGATTGCGAGACTAAATTTACGAAAATTTCACTCTTGGAGTCATCTTTAAGTTCTTTTCAGACTCTCTAAACATGAAAAACCACCGAGTTTACCTTCTTTGGGCTAGTAAAACTATGCATCGAATAACCTATGTAAGTCCAATCTCCAGGACCCATATGGGATCAAACCCCTCCTTTCTCAGGTTCATTAAACATATGTTAAGGGAATCATCTGAAGGATGAGATATATCGAGCATCTGTTATCCTCCTCAATCTCGTTAAAAAGAAAGAGGTACTCATCTATCTGGATGGGGGGGGGAATTGAAGGAAGTGGTTCAAGTTTTTTGTCATTTATGGAAGCTATTGTCGCCCTTGAACATGGAACTTATTTGTGTCTCGTATTACAGTTGGGCAATCTGCTTGTCTCTGAGTCAAACCAATTCCATGTGTCACTATAATTTTTCATCCAATAGAAGAGTACTCTTATTATCTTCACATTTTTTTCTTGGTACTCGTTGAGTCAATGTTGTCAAGTCAGTTGTCGTGCCTCGTCATGTTCAAGGGAAGTTTCATCTAAAACCATTCATCTGCATTATTACTAATGTCCATTTCCCGTGTCAGACCATATTCATTTGGTTCACAATCTCATATCACTTTCCTATGAATTTTTTGTGTCGATGATGGGGGATACATCAAAGCCCTCCTTCGACGAGTCTATTCATTTCGACTTCAGCACATTATCCAGGAATTAGACTTAGAAACCAGCTAGTACCTTGGGACTTGCATGCCTCAATGGCATGCCTCCTTGCTTCCGATAGTAGTTTTACACCATTGAACTCTGATCAAATGATTCCCCAAATGTTCGACCTCAGCTCATTTATTCACATTCTCTAGAATGTACTAGGACACCTTGGGAGTGATCTAGGGGATCAAATTTTGCTCAAAAATCAAAGTGCTCAGAATCGCTTCAAAATGGACATGTGCATAGGCCTCGTCCTCATGATCCCAACGCAACTCGAATGGGTTCAAACGGACATTGTATGAGTGAGATATTGTGTTCTGTTCATTTTTCCAAAGAGGCAAAATTGTGTTGATTGTACAGTCCATATAGTGCTTACGTGGCAAGGTAGAGACCCACGTGTGGTACATGACATAGAAATGCTGAGTTGGGAGTCTAGTGGCATATATGTGGGCAAATCATTTTTTGACACGTGGCATATTTCTGGCAAGTTGTATGGTGCCATGTGGCCCAGGCATGGGTTGCCACATGGCACCCTATTATGGTGTAAAATTTATGTTGGAGTCTGCAGGGGTAGAACCCGGGACCTCCGCATAGGTGGTAATTGTTTGGCAAGGATTGGACTACCAGACCACCCACGCAATAGTTCAAACCATATAATGTATTGATATTTATTTGAATTAATTTTTGTGGCTAGTTTGGTGGGGTCTGGGCTGGGTCTTAGCCCCAGCCCCTAGTTGTATGCACCTTCCCATGCGACCCTACCTCATGGAGTATTTGTATGGGTTTTTAAAAATCAAATCAAACAGTTCTCCAACCATGCGCTTGACACTTGTCACAACCACGAAGAAGTTTTCAACGGGTTCCAAACAAACCGTTGGGACGTGGTCATATGGTCCACGCGTCCAACACCTCCGCCGGATTGGGTGCTAAGTCCCATAATTGTGCGAACAATTCATGCGATTTGTGGAAACGGACGCACGTGTGGGGTTTAGGCATGAGAAACGCCCAACAGCTACGTTACTCACACATAGGTGCGAATTGGCGAACCCAGGACATCAAGCTTGAAGGAGAAAACTTTCAAGAGGTCTATCTTCTTCGTTTTTTGGCCAAACCAGGTGCAGAAAGAGCTCAGCTAGGGGTTTTTGGATGTTTTGGAGCCATTGGAGCCATCTATTTGGCATTTTGAGCATTGTAAAACACTGTTTTTAGCACTTTGAGAAAATAATATAAAAGATCCATTGGAAGCTGGACTAGGAGATGTAGCCCAAGAGAGGGGTGAACTCCTTTATAATTTGTTGTGTTATGTGTTTACTGTTAGTTGTTAATTGTTGGTTATTATGTGCATCTTGAATGTGAAAACTCTCTAGTTTATGCGTTTTCAAACCGATCCTTTTGCCCAAGCACACATAATTAAAAACTTGCAGATATTACAAAGATACAAGCCTTTTCATTTTCAGATCAAGTTGGTATCAGAGCATAGGTTTTTGAAGGCTTGATTGTTTGCAAGTGTTTGTTTTCTGATGCTTACAAGGCTGAAGATCACAAGAGGAGAAGGTCAACTTTTAGAGCCAAGTTCTCAACTTTCAAGAAGAAGAACTACACAATCACCTCAAGCTTCAAGGAGATATTCACCAAGTATGGCTCATGAGGAGAGTCATGGAACTCTTCCTTCAGAGGAGGAAACTTTCATAAAGGCTTTCTATGATATGACAGAAATGGTGAAAGTTTTGTTTGAAGAAAGAAATGCAATATTGCAAGGTGAAAGCTCCAACCCTCCAAAGGGAAATGGTGACAGTGGTGACAAAATTCCAAAAGGAAATGGAGGGAATGGTGATTCTCCACCTCCCTCACCTCCATCTTCCTCCTCTTCTACCATTTCACAACCACCTCTGAATTCTCCAAAAGGACATGGTAAAGTTCCTTCACAAACTCCTTTGTTAAAGCTTGATATTAAGTTTGAATTGCCAATGTACAATGGAGAGGTAAATGTTGAGAAATTAGATAACTGGATTCGTCAGATTGAAGTTTATTGTAGAATACAAAGGATTCAAGATGATGAAACAAAGATTCATCTTGCTTCTTTAAGATTGGACAGTGCAGCACTCATTTGGTGGGAATCCAAAACTCAAGAGGACATGAAGAAACATGGTAAAGTTTTATCCTCTTGGAATGATTTTATTGTTGGAATTAAAAGAAAATTTTATCCATTAACGTACATGCAGAAAGCTATTATGGATTGGCAAAAATTTAGACAAGCTAAAGGGAAAAGTGTGCAAAGCTTTACTCAAGAATTTAGAAGAAGAGCTTTGGTTTTGGGTATAGATTTGTCTTCTCAAGAAACTTTACTCAAATACATTGGAGCTTTACATATCTACTTGAGGCATACAATACTTATTTTTAACCCTTCAAATCTAGATGAAGTTTGTGTACATGAAACTCATTTGGAAGCAAGAGGGAGGAATGAACGTCAAGAGGGCAGCAAAAATCCATTTATTCATGGAGACAAGGGAAAGGGGAAGTTCAAGGGAAATGGGAAAAATAATGCTTCAGTCAAGAAAGAGGGAGAAAAACTTACATGTAAACATTGTTCAAATGATGGCCATGATGAAGACCATTGTTGGAAACTTCATCCTAAAAAGAGACCCAAAATTTTCAACAACAAAGGGAAACCAAAGGCTACTAAAATCACACAACATGATTTAGGTTCTGATTCGGGTGATGAAACAAAAATTACAGCCATGGGTTTTCAAGGTAAGGATTCTATTGCAAGTACTAGTTCTTCAAGTAGTAGTAGCCTCAATGAAACTCAACATGAAAAAGAAAGAACAGAGTTTTTCCATATTAGGGTTATTTCAAAGCATACCAAGATAGATACTCTTTTTTATATTGGATCTCAAGCAAACCTCATATCTGAAGACACTGTCAAGTAATTAAAATTGGAAACTATTCCACATCCTAAACCATACCCTCTGGGATGGATATGTGACAATGCCAAATTGCATGTGACAAGAAGGTGTAAACTTAGATTTGCAATCACTGCAAATTTTATAGATGAGGTAGAGCTTGATATTATTCCTTTGGATATCTATGGTATTGTGTTGGGAAGCCCAAACTTATATGATAGGAGAGCCATCTTTCATCTTCACGAGAACAAGTATCATTTGTTTAAAAATGGAGTTGAGTACATTGTTAGAGCACATACAAAGAAGTTGAATTTGTCACTTGTAAATGTGGGACAAATGAAAAGATTAGTCAATGCTAGTAAGAATTTTTTCCTCTTGATGATTAAACCCAAAGACAATTTTGAAAAAAAAGTTTTCCAAGGTTGTGATGCAAAGTTGAAATCTGATTTATATGAGTTTGTCAACCAATATGATGAGATGTTTCAGCAACCAAAGGGATTGTCTCCGAGAAGGGGTATCCAACATGAGATACAATTGCAGCAAGATTTCCCTCTTCCAAACATTGGTATGTACAGGATGTCAGTCATGGAGAATGTTGAAATTAAAAAACAAATCCAAGAGTTGCTTGAAAAAGGGGTCATCATGTCAAGTACATCACCATGTGGATCAACAATTGTCCTAATGCCAAAGAAAGATGGTACATGGCGCATGTGTGTAGATTGCAGGGCCTTGAACAAGATTACGGTAAAGAATCATTATCCTCTTCCTAGAATTGATGATTTGCTTGATCAATTGAAAGATGCTAAGTATTTTACTAAGTTGGATTTGAGAAGTGTATATCATCATATTAGGATTGTTGAAGGAGACACATGGAAGATAGATTTTAAAACAAAGCAAGGTTTGTTTGAGTGGATGGTAATGCCATTTGGACTTTGCAATGCTCCTGCTACTTTCATGAGAGTCATGAATGTTGTTTTAAGGCCTTTTCTTGATGATTGTGTCATTGTCTACTTGGATGAAATTTTGATTTTTTGCAAGTCTTGTGAAGAGCATGTTATGCATGTAAAGCAAGTTTTAGATGTCTTGAGGAAAGAAAAGTTGTTTTTGAAGATGTCTAAATGTGAGTTTGGAAAGACCTCACTTGTTTACTTGGGGCATATTGTTGGAGGAGAACTTAAAATTGATCCCTCCAAGGTCAAAGTCATTTTGGATTGACCCAAGCCCAACAATGTGACAGAGGTAAGAAGCTTTTTGGGAGCATCCCAATATTGGAGAAATTTATTGCTAACTTCTCTTCAATTGTAGCTCCATTACATGCAGTGACAAGCATCAAGCAAGTTTTCCAATGGGGAGGCAAGCAACAAAAGGCTTTTTATACTTTGAAGGAGAAAATCATTTAAGCCCCAGTTCTTGCACTTCCAAATTTGAGATAATCATTTGAAATCCAAACTGATGCAAGCAATTATGCAATGGAGCAGTCTTGTTACAACATGGTAAGCCCATTTGTTTTCATTCTGAAAATTTTAATGGTGTTGTGATTAACTATCCTACTTATCATAAGGATTTGTATGCATTGGTGCAAAGTGTGAAAAAATGGAAACATTATTTGTTGGGAAAAGAAACTATCATTCACACAGATCATCAACCATTGCAATACTTACAATCACAAACAAAGCTACAACAAGCAAGGCAGTTCATTTGGATGGATTTTCTAAAACAAATCCACTTGGTTATAAGGTATAAAAAAGGCATTTATAACAAAGTTGTTGATATGCTTTCTAGGCCTATTATTAGTGCTTCAGTTATTCTTAAGCATAATTCTATCATGCATGAGAGCTATGTTGAACAGTATGCTTTAGATGTTGATTTTAAAGAGGTTTATGCAACTTTGTGTCATTCTAACCAAGTTGAGGAATTGGATTACCATGTGCATGATAAGCTTTTGTATCATGCTCATTCTTCTCTTATTGTTGGTCACTTTGGTGTAGGCAAGACGATCGCTAATTTGCAAAGGTATTGCTATTGGCCTAAAATGAATGAAAGTGTTTCAAGATATGTAAGAGGATGTTCGTTATGTGCTACAAGAAAGCCTAGCAATAGAAATTTGGGTTTGTATACTCCACTTTCGGTTCCTTCTCGTCCTTGGGAAAGCATTTCCATGGATTTTGTAGGAGGTCTACCTATGTATAAAAAGAATCATGATTATCTTTATGTTGTGGTTGATCGTTTCAGCAAAATGTGTATTTTGATGCCTTTTAAGAAGCAGGTTACAACTGAGCAAATGGCACAAATGTTCTTTCATCATGTTTGGGTACATTTTGGGTTGCCTAAATCCATTATTTCTGATCGAGATTCTCGATTTATTGGGAAATTTTGGTCAAGTCTATGGGCACTCATGGACACCAAACTGAAAAGGACCACAACTTTTCATCCGCAAACCGATGGTCAAACAGAAGTGGTTAATAGAACTGTAGTGTATCTTCTTCGTGTTTATTGAAGAAAGCATCATAAGCTTTGGGATGAGCACTTACACTACATTCAACATGCTTACAACCGGGCTAAGCACTCTTCAACTCAAACATCTCCATTTGAAGCATGTTTTGGTTATTTGCCCAAATCTCCTTTAGATTTTATCTTTGGGAAAGACATTGCTATTGATGGTCAATATGACATTGATAGGGCAAAAATGTTCATTGAACAAATTCAGTTGGTGCATCAAATGGTACAAGAATAGTTGGAAAAGAGCCAATCCAAGTACAAGAAGGGACATGACAAGCATCGTGTTGATCACAGTTTCCAAGTTGAAGATGAATTTTGGCTTTATATTAGCAAAGAGAGGCTTAAAGGAGAAGGTAAAAAACTGAAACCAATTAGATATGGACCTTTCAAGGTTCTTGCAAAGATTGGTAACAATGCCTTCGGTTTGGATTTGCCTCCTTATATGAAAATGTATGCAGTTGTCAATGTTGAGAATTTGAAATTGTATGAGCCTCCTTTGATTGATGATCAAGGAGAGCATGTTCAGATTCCTTCTATAAATGATTTCTCACCAGAATATCTTACAGAACTACATGAAGACACAATCCTTGACAGGAGGATGAGAACTTCAAAACGAGGGAATGTGGAATACCTTCGAGTTGGTCTTAAAGACACAAATCCAAGCAAGGCCAAGAGGATTGAGGTTGGAAAGGTGAGGGAACTATACCCTCATCTTCAAATAGATTGAAAGTAGTCTTTTGGAGGTCCAAAATCTTCCCAATGGGGAGGAGTGATCTAGGGGATCAAATTTTGCTCAAAAATCAAAGTGCTCTGAATCACTTAAAAACGGACATGTGCATAGGCCTCGTCCTCACGATCCCAACAAAATTCGAATGGTTTCAAATGGACATCGTATGAGTGATATATCGTGTTCTATTCATTTTGCCAAACATGCAAAATTTTGTTGGTTGTACAGTTCGTACAGTGCTGACATGGCAGGGTACGAACCCACATGTGGCAGGTGACGTGGAAATGCAGAGATGGCAGTCTAGTGGCAGATATGTGGGCGAATCATTTGCTGACACATGCCATATTTCTGGAAAGTTGTATGGTGCCACGTGACCCAGGCATGGGCTACCACGTGGCACCCTATTATGGTGTAAAAGTTATGTTGGAGTCTGCAGGGGTCGAACCCGGGACCTCCGCACAGGTGGCAAGTTTTTTGGCAAGGGTTGGGCTACCATCCCGCCCATGCAATAGTTCACACCATATAATGTATTGATATTTATTTGAATTAATTTTTGTGGCTAGTTTGGCGGGGTTTGGGCTGGGGCTTAGCTCTAGCCCCCGGTTGTATGTGCCTTCCCATGCGAACCTACCTCACGGAGTATTTGCGCGGGGTTTTAAAACTCGAATCAAACGGTTCTCCAACCATGCGCTGGGACGTGGTCATATGGTCCATGCGTCCAACACCTCCGCCGCATTGGGTGCTAAGTCCCCTAATTGTGCGACAAATTCACGTGATTTGTGGAAACGGTTGTGCATGATGGGTTTAGGCACGGGAAATGCCCAGAAGTTAGGTTACTCACACAGAGGTGCGAATTGGTGAACCAGGGACAACAAGCTTGAAGGAGAAAACTTTCAGGAGGTCTATCTTCTTCATTTTTTGGCCAAACCAAGTGCAGAAAGAGCCCAACTAGGGGTTTTTGGATGTTATAGAGCCATTGGAGCCATCTATTTGGCATTTTGAGCACTGTAAAGCACTGTTTTTATCACTTTGAGAAAATAATATAAAATATCCATTGGAAGTTGGACCAGGAGATGTAGCCCAGGAGAGGGGTGAACTCCTTTATCATTTGTTTTGTTATGTGTTTACTATTAGCTTTTAATTATTGGTTATTATGTGCATATTGAATGTGAAAACTCTCTAGTTTATGTGTTTTCAAACTGACCCTTTTGCCCAAGCACACATAATTAAAAATTGCAAATATTACAAAGATACAAGCCTTTTCATTTTCAGATCAGTGAGTCATTGACATCATTGGTGATTTCCCTCGCACTTGTTAATGGCTTATATCAATGACCGGTAATCAAGTGGTTTCTACCATGTTCGACATCAAATCATATATTCACATGGCTAGATTCGTACCACATCATGATTGGGACGAAGACCCTGGGTTGGGCATTCACTTTGTTTTATGCTTTGTTCAGGCTGCGATGGAGATCATTTGAGAATTTTGTCATATATATATATATATATATATATATATATATATTGTCACATAGATCCACATTGTATTCATTTGTGGATATGTTTTATCATCTCGTAGCTCCACTGTGTATTTTTTGTGGTTGCGATTGGTTCATGTCATGGAGGTATGGATCCACATTGTATCTCTAGTGGCCATATCCTTAGTTAGTATTCTCGTGGATCTGCAGTGTATTTGTCGACAGTTGTGATTTAAGTCATCTCATATTTCGAGCATAGGTATGCATGCCTCAGAAATGAAACATATATTAATATTGTTTGATGATTGTCTGCAGCTTCTACCAGGTTCTCCCACTCCAACACCCTTGCCTTGAAGAATTTGTAAAGTGTTTTGGCCATCATTTTCTCTTCTGACCTCACACTTAGGGGCCATATGTTACACACCAAAATTGCACACCTAGATATCTCACCTTAAGTGTCGCAACTGTCGCAAAGTGACATATGCACCTTGGTAAGTGTCGCATGCACTGTCGCAAGTTTCGTATGCACCTTCCCAAGTGTCGCATTCACTTTGTGAGGTGTTTTCACCCCTTGACACCATTAAAAAAAAAATTCATGACCCCGAAGTCATATGGGAGGAGGAAAACCATCATTTCTAAGTCAAAACACACCTTTTCCTTGGAAATTTTGACCCTTTTTGAGCATTTATGAAGGGTGGCACCCACCTATCCATACTGAGGGTGCACACATGGCTCCCCCTCTACCACTATAGGGGAGCACCATTTCTAGGGTGGTGCCTTGTCTATCACTGGGGGTGAGCACCATTCTTGTTGAGAGAAAGGGGGGATCTCCCCCACCTTAATCTATGGGCCATCTCCTTCAAATTGGGTTAGTTTTGTTTGACCCCCATGCTTGGGTCTCATCTTAGGATCTGATCCAAACCTCAAGGAGACATATCCTCAATCATATCCCTCATTTTCTCATGGTTTTTGTGCCTCTCAAGCCTATATATTGAAGGATTTCCAAGGTGAAAGGAGGAAGGATTGGATCATATCAAACCTCTGATCTCAAAGAAGCTTTTAGGTATCAAACCTCTGATCTCAAGGAAGCTTTCAGGTATCAAACCTCTAATCTCAGGGAAGTTTTTAGGTATCAAACCTCTGATCTTGGTAGATTCATGCAAGGGATGGAAGAGGAGATCTTGGAGAAGTGTTGCATCATAATCCATGGTTTGTAAGTATTCTCTTTGGGTTCTCATTTGAATATACTTGGCCTATTTCCTTCAAGATTGTGTATTATTTCATGTGCTTTTCTATTGTTTCTTCAATCTTTGTAGATGAATTTGTTTAACCTAATCTTGTATAGTAGTGGATAGTCGCTTCTCTTTTCTACCTATTGTAGGTACAAGTTGTGCCAGGGAGGTTAGATATCAAGCTCGGATTGGAAGCGGCGAGGACAAACTTTGAAACAAGGTGCATCACACCCTTTCTCCCTCTCTCTTTCTGATTGGTTAAATTGAATTCAAAGGGATGTTACTATCCATTTTTAGTGTTTCTGTCTTGGTATAGGGGTCTATAATCCAAGGGATATTTCACATGTCCACAGGGGATATATTTCATAACAATTGTCACTAGGAGCACCTCATCCATCATTGGAAGCATCAAAAATTCTTTGCATGACAGGTTTTCCATGATTGGCTTGGGTCTCTTGCACTATTTTATTAGGATTTAGATCACTTATTCCTCTTATGGGATCTCTCTTGTGCAACCCAAGTATGTTGTTTATCTTCTGGATCGTTTTCACATGATTGATTGTATTCCTACGCCAACTCTCTTTCAGTAAGGATTCAAGCTTGAGGTGACGTGTTCCACACCATTAGTTGATTACATTTTGTATCCTCATATTGTTGGAATCCTCATCTACTTGAATCATACTCACCCCAAAATTTCATTTGCAGTTGGAATTGTTTCACACTTCATGACAGAGCCACATAAGCTTCATTGGAAGGCTTCCAAATGCATTATGCACTACATATAGAGCACTCACGGGTACAAGATTCACCATACAATAGGCACAAGTTTAGATTTGATTAGATAAAAAGACTATGATTGGGATGGAAATCTTGATGATCACAAGTCTACATCTGGCTACAGTGTTCACCTTGGTTCTGATCCCATTTGTTGGCAGAGCAAGAAGTATCATTCCATTATTCTTTCTACAATTGAGGTTGAGTATCGAGGGGATATTAATGTCGCCATTGAGACTATTCAGCTTCAAAACATCCTCATTGAACTTGGAATCATTTTCAAAATCCATCATTCATCTACTATGACAACCAGAGAGCCATTGAGATCTCAAAGAGCCTAGTTCATCATCAATGGACCAAACAAATTGAGATCCACATGCATTTTCTCAGGGAGATGATTTGAGAGTAGGTCATTGATTTGCATTGTTGTCCTATAGTAGAGAAGATTGTAGATGGCTTCACCAAAACCTTCACTAATAGAAAGTATGTCCATCTTCGGTCTCTCTTTGGGGTGTGGGAAATTTCTTCTTGGGGGTCACTTACCCCTTCTTGCTCCATCCTCTCATGGGGGGGAGTTTTTTCCCACTGGGTTTTTTCCTTCCTTTTTTGTTTGAGGGGATCTTTTGTACATGGGTAACTCATCAATCAGGCCTTGTAGCTGGAACCCATGTTTTCATATTTGTTTACATTTCCAACTAAGTTTCACTTAAGGGGGGGTGTTAGTGTGAATGGGATTCTTTAGATATCTAGTTCTTTCTTAGCTAGTTCTCCTCCTTAGCTCTCTTCACACTCGGTTAAGTTTGCTTAGGGAATTTTTCACTTTATCCCATATTGGTTGTGATTTTAGTCTCTTGGGTGGTAAATCCTATATATACTCACCCATCGCTCTCATATGGACATCTTGTTTTCATTGTATATTTTTCATTTCCTTGAGTAGAATACAGTTTATTCTTGCTCATTTCTTATTTTTAGATTTTCTTTCCTTCACTCATTTGCATTCTTGGGTGGATTTTTAGCCAAATCTAAACATAAATTATATCCCTGAGCTTATGCCACTATACACATATAATACTCTATCAATCACACTAAATTCTACTTTCCAGCTGGGTGTTATACTCTGCACATACTCCCTTCCTTCTTAAACATAATGTGATCATACTCCAATTTACACAAGTCTAGTTTATGTGTCAAAGCATGAAAAAGGAACTATTGTGTTTTATGTTAAGCGTTCATACCATTATGAAGAAAATACCATTATTTTTAAAACCACACCAAGCAACCAAAAGACAAAAAATCACACAAATTAACAAATCTAAGCCAATACCCAATCATGGTATTGATAGCATGGGGCTCTTCACACCAACAAGCTAGTCTCCTTCATAGTATGTAGCCTTGAAATTTGTTGGTATTGATCATCATAGATTCTATGCCGATATCCAATTATACTTGTGTGGATCTAATTTAGATCAACAATAATTGATAAGTACTAAACCAAATGTATCAATTCATGTCAAGGTTACAAATGAACCAAATACTTTGGGATAAGGAAAAACAATTAATCACTTTTCCTTTTCCAATATATGAATTCAAGATATTTAGGTCACAATGCGTATACAGGTAAAAATCATGAAAGAAAAAACAGTTTAAGTTGAAAAATATATGGACCTAAAAAGGGCTTCTTTATACTTTATGTCGCACCACCACCGACCTCTCCACATCTGATCTCTTCATCAATGTCTTCTTCTGTAGGTTTGGCTATCAGAGATATTTTTTAATATGATGGAATGATAAATTTGCCCAATAACAATGTGATAAATAAGTTATGTTAGAAGGATAAGTTACTAAAAATAGAAAACAAAAAATTTTGGGCATCAATTGCCAAAATTTTGCTTTGAAAATGGAGCACTTCTAAACTGATTATGATATGCAAGTAGAATCTAGAACACCTACCACTCCTTTATATAAAAATGTGTTTGTGCATGCATAATTCTTTGGATGAGTTAGCCAAAAAATAATCCAAGTACAAACTCTATTGTGACTAGAAGTTCTTATGTTCCAGAAACCCCTAAGTTTGTGCTTGTTTCAAAAACCTTTGAGTTTGTACTTGGATCATTCTATGATCGACTCATCCAAATAATGATGCAAGTACAAACACATTTATAAATAAATGTGTGGTAGGACTTATAGATTTTGTTTGTGTTTCATAATCACTCTAGAATTTCCCTATTGAATGTAGAATTTTGACTCGGCCAAGTCAATAATATAGGGGCATTTTGACAAGTTCATTCTTTAATACAAAATTGTCTTTCTAGGTCTACTCAATTTTTTTAAGATTAAATGAATGGATCGATGTTTTTAACGACATTGGTGTCTTACATATTATGTATTCATCAATGCACATAGTGAATAAAAGTGGTGACATAAGTAATTTAAATGCATTTGACATTGGAATTTTGCAGAAAATAAAAATAGAGGACAAATGCAATGAAGAGTTCTTTCACAAATACCTAATTTGTGTCTGCGTGTTATATATATATATATATATATATATATATATATATATTCCCTATGTGTTTTTCTATGCAATCTTCATCTATGGAATTTCTATGCTTTTCCCTTTGTATTCATGTACCAACGCTCTGGTATAGTGTTGTTTGTGGTCATGAATTCAAGGAAGATAATGGTGACAATTATTGGTTATAATAGCTTGACAATGTTGATGATAGCTTGAAAATGTTGATGATTCATTAACAATTTCAAGCTACTACAACCATGAAATGTCACCATTAATGGGCTTGAACTCAAGATTGTTGGAAACATTGCTTTGTGTTGTTGGCAATGATTTCCTTGTGGCATAGGGGTTGCATTGAAAAATGTAGTCCTTAACATCGATACATCAATGTTACAAATGTTATTGATTACATAGAATCAATATATTGATGTTAGGGACATCCTTTCAATTGCACTAGCATTGGTATATTGACGTTTCTTACATCATTACTATTTCAACAATGTCAAAATCCTAGTGCCATTCAGTGTAGAGTATGGCTTTCCCGTCAATTTAACAACCCTTAATAATGTCTATTTAATGATGTTTCAAGGAATGATAGTTGGAAAACACATGTCAGTATATTGGCATTCATAAATGTCAATTTATTGATGTTATTAACTTGTGACATTGATTTGTGGCGTTTACAAAATGATGTCAAATTCAAACTAAATTAAAGTAGGATGCTTTTCTTGAATGGCCTGGTTTCGACATGTAGATGTCGAAACAACATCATTTTTTCACCCTAACTATGGTAGTGAGGGGAATTATCATGCACACACACACATGTGAGTTGAACTTAAAAATAAAAAGAGAGAAAATCAAGGGAAATATTAGTGAATAATATGCATATACAATAATTAGAAAATAGGGTGGTCGTGAGAGAACCCATTATTTGTAGATGATTGATATGCTAATGGAATTCCATGGAGAATTGGTGGAGATATAATTTTTCTAGAGACCTAATTAAGCACTTGTTTTCATTGTGATGGGGATTCCACATTTAATCTACTAAGAGTTATAAAAAAAAATTAGCAAAGGAGGTTGTTCCCTTCACATACTGCTATCGGACACTCCTTCATATCATCCTCTACAACACGAGGTTTCAGGGAAATGAAATTAACTTTTAGATATGGCGGGGTGGAAATATGATAGGTTGATCATGGATGGAAAGGGGGGGCTTGAAGCTAAACCTTGGAGCAAGATGAGCTACTTTGGCCTCCAATTAAGAGGTAATTTTCTTTTGAACTTACCAAAAAAATTATATTTTTTTCCTAGCATGTACACAAAATTCTAATTAAGTTTTTAATTCCAAATTTGCAATATTTGTCTTCCTAATAATGAAGGAATAAAATCCTTGATTATAGGCAATGATTAAGCATGTTAGGGGTAGTTTTATTCATAGTAGAAATCTCAAGTCTCGATAGGTGCATGCATATTTTTCAATTTGAATCTCCATGGGTGTTGATGTCCTCGCACCTTGTAGTGGATGTGGAAGTGAGCATCTTGTCGGTTCCATTAAGGTAGGGCACAAGCAGCTCGCTATTGTGGAGTCTTAACACAGGAGTAGATATTGTAGTTTCATATGTGTTGAAATTTTAGAATTTTTTTGGAATAAGGGTGTTGTTTCTCATTTTTCCTCTATCGTATTGTTGTAGATATATAAGGACCTTGAATAGGATTCTTAAATTATAAACTATATCTCCCATTTCATGATTAAACCTAAATTGAATACTTTCATTAATGTGATTTTTTAGAAGTATTACTTTAGACTGAGAAATGAGATAAAAGCTACATTCTTGTATACTTGTAAATGGAAAATATTTTTTTAAGCATGATTGTAATAGGAATGTAAATGAAATACATCCATAAACAAAGTGATTAAAAGTAGTCCTTCACTTGTTTTATTACAATGCATGCCAAATGTTTGAAGAGATCTATGAATTAGAACATAGTGTTCATAGGGAATGAATAGCATTGATCTTATAGCTAAAAGGTCTTGGATTTGTAATATTCGCATGTATTAATGAATGGGAACCGAGTTCTTAAACCAAATGTGAATGCAAAATTCAGTTTGATGATTTAGTAATGCATGTAGATGTAATGTAAGAGATGTCTACTAATGTTAGTACTCCACACACAGAGGTGAATGATGCCAATTACTCTTATTAGTACTTAGCTCAGTCTTGTGGTTGTCATTGTTGATTTATAAGTAGAGTCAATTATGTTTTTATGTCGATTATGAATCTCATTAGTTAACTTTAGGTGTATGAAATTACCTTCTAGTATTTGTGATAACTAGTTTATAACAATGGTGCCTATTTCACAACTATTTATATTAGTAATCATTTCAGATTGTAAATCAACTCTTGTAAGAAATAAACTAACAAATTGGGAGATGAAACCTTGCAATACCTATATGGTGAAGTTTTGTTAAAGCAATCTAGTTAACAATATTTCGGTTCATGAATATGCTAAATGGAATGTGATCTACAAGTAGAATGTCTCTTTATATATTGATTTCTTTATGGCGAAAAAATATTGATGAGATGTATACGTGTGACTTGTATGGGCAAGTTATGTATATGTTATTAATTCATTTGGAATTCATCTGTGAGGATCAATGATCATTGTAAAGGCTTGTGTCATATGTTATTGAAGTCTTGCAAGAAATGATTAGTACAAGAGTTGTGATGTTGACTTCTAGACGTATTTAGTTGTTAAGTATTATATGTTCTCTTACACTTCCTTGTGAATATGTTTGAAGAGAAAAACATGATGTATATGCAATGTTTAGGTAATTATCATGTGCTATATTTTAATAATGGAATGAATGTAGGATGTAGAGAATAACTTATATTTGACATTAAGAGAATGGTCCCTTTTTAGTAAGCCCACCTCTTAATGATGTAAATTTATGCATTGAGTAATGTGGCGTCATAGAAGTGTTACATATGTATCATAGTAAGGTTACAATGTGGGGGCCTAATGCACCCACGTGCTTGTTAATAATATCATTGAAGTGTGTTGAATTAATGAGTGTTATTATTTTTGTTAATAATATCATTGAACTGTGTTGAATTAATGAGTGCTATTATTTGTATGAAATATGCATCATGACCAACACGATATAAACTATGGCCCCATTAGGGCATGAATTCTTAATAAAGTATTTCATCTCACCTAAAACTTATTGTCATAGCAAGTCCATAGATCTAGTTTAAGAAGTGGAGCTTTTTTTATTGTGTCATAAGGATCTGGAATAGATCCCTATATAGTTTTTCATTTGCATGAGTACTTTTGAGTAGAAAAATAGAAACCATGGATTTGTAATGCCCACCATTGGAGGAAATTTGGTCAAAAATGAAGTTCTATATGCCACATCACAATGCCATGTAAATTAGATTAATTTATAATTATGATGTGAGGGTTAAAGATGAGATCAGGAATTTTATATTTTTTTCACACACAATAAGTAATAATAAATATTATACAATAAATTATGTATTATTAATATATAATAATAATGGAAGTATAGTGAATAATATATTATTAAATTTAATATATAATGAAAGTACAATATAATATATAAATATATTATACTATAATAATATTATACTATATAATTGGTCAATTGGGTCTAGCTCAGGTATTTGTGAGGAGTGTTATCCTCCCTACCCAAGGTCAATTCCCACAAGTGACATGTTTATTTCTTTATGAGTATATTGTTGTAATGGTCTTGAGCCCTATGTTGAAGAAGCCTCGAGCTTCTGCAAAATCCAGTTTACCCAAAGTACCATTCTTGAAATGAGGGGAAGTGTCCGACATGTGTTCCCTAGGATGTGTATTTCAAAGCAAAAAAAAAAATAATAATAAAATTAAATTAAATCAAAAAATAAAATAACAATATACTATTAATATATAATATTAATGGAAGTACAATAAGTAAATGATAAAATATATATTGGAAGTAGTAATAATATAAATTATTCAATATTTAGTATTTCAAACATATTTATCACATTTTGAGATCATCGCACCAAGATTTTAGAGAATGTGAGATGGATATATGGTTAAATATTGTCAAGTAGAAACAAGACACATAATCATTCTTGAATTTTATATGTCCAACTCAACAATTATAGTTGACCAAATTCTTTGAAATTTTATTGGTTATTGAATTTTCAATTCAACAAGAACATTTTTTCTTATTTGGCCCATTTTGGCCCAAGATTTCCTCTAATATTTAGGGGCATGTCCTATTTTGGTCGTTTAAGGTCTTGAAACTTTCAAAGCCTATTTGTCATTAAACCATTGTTTTTGGCATTAAAACATTGATGATAAAATCTCTAACCCTTACATGTTATTCTACTTGTCAAGATATTTCTAATAGTGCAAGGAACACCTCAATCATAGTTTGTATAAGGATGTTATGTCTTCTACAATTTTATTTCCTATTATATATTGGATTTATGTA
>SNQJ01S0028833.1:257793-269008 GCA_010110895.2 Picea sitchensis
TTGCTATTTTTAGCGGATTTTGCTATTTTTAGCTGATTTGTAAATTAATCCCGGATTAAGGGATTAGGGTTGTGGTATCTACGGAATACCTCAAAACATTTTATAGATTGTATGGCGAATGGTGAGATTTGATATAATGAAAATAAGAAAGGTTTTCTCGGTTGAGGGTTTCCGATAAAAATCTCTGTGTACTCTATGTATGAGCAATTGATTAATTTCTGTATTGCTTAAGAATCTATATGCATTGCTTTACTTCGCAGGTTTAAAACTTACAACCGAAGCTCTGCTACCATGTGAAAAATCCAGGTCGCATCAGCTTGCCTTCTTGGTCTGTCTTTGACCAAAGAAAGGCCCTAAGTTTCAACTATAAGTTAATTTATTTTCTGCTGTTTTATAACAACCAAAAGTCCAAAAGTATTTGCTGATTTCTTACGGTTATGTTCTCAATTTTGGGTGCTCTAGCATGTCATTTTTGTCACTAGAAATTAGTACATGCATCTCAAAATAAACATAACACACCTAAACATCATTTACTGTTGAATATGAATAGATCTAAGAAACTAAATCATGCATTTGTAGACATAGGTATTTTTGGTCAACATGACCCTGGATAAAACCCTCCCAGGGAAAACCAGTTTAGAATATGGATGTATATACGAGGAAAGCAAAAGAAGGGTTATAGTAAACACAATAAATGAAAGAACTTGATACAATAACAACTCCAACTGAGTTGATATACAAGCTCGAAATCAACAGATGCGCCATAGAATGGCGTGCCCCTCATGCAAACTGCCATAACCACTGAATCTGCTCCAACTGCCAACTGTGAGCTCAGATCTGGAAACCCCTCCACAACAATGAAGCTATGTTGAATGGTTGCGTTGTGCAATTGATCTCACTGCAATCTGATGGCTAGAAGTCTCTGAACTGCTGATGCACCCCAATCTAGCAATGTGCCCTCCTCAACAACAAAACCTCACCAGTAAATAAGATAAGGGATAAGAGGCAAGCCTTCCTCCATGAAAGCAAGTGCCCTAGCTCAAATCTCCTCACAAAACTGACCTCATCTCCACCAAGCAAGAACTCTTCTCTCAATGAACAACTCAAGCAATGAAGAATGCACCCTCCTTTACCCTTTGCAACCCTCTTTGACTTCCAAAAAGGAAACCTAAAACATGAAGGGTTGAGATCATCTCATCTCCCATCCAATCAATGGTTGAGATCTCCCCTTTCACATTTAAGTCACAAACCCACTTTGGGTTTAGTTTCCTAAGTCAACTTTATGTCTTTAATTCACCCCTTTGTGAATTAATAGTTGTTGTAGGCCAAAATGACTAAATTTCACTTTATCCAAAGTCAAAGTGAAATTAGACAAAAGTACAAGGTATAAAGTGTAATGTCCTTCCCTCATGTGCTAAGGAGGTCATAAGCACATGGGGAACACCTCCCAAGGTACAAAACTCAACACACACTACATCGCCTAATCCTTGTGATTAGATGCTTGGTCACTGTGGACCGATTGCATGGTGTGCCAACCAGAGGTGACTAGTTCTGTATGAACTAGATGCCAGATTCTGTGTGAGCTGACGAGTTACTAGTTATGTATGAACTAGATGCCAGATTCTGTGTGAGCTGGTGAGTTACTAGTTTTGTATGAACTAGATGCTAGATTCTTTGTGAGCTGACTGGTGCCACAGTCAGTAACATTCTCGTGAACGACTACCCACTACTACTGCTGCCCTAGAATCACATATGTAACTCATCACTTCCTCTTACTAGGGAATTCCTTTTGGACCACACCAAGCTTATCCCCGAAGTACACAAAC
Source organism: Picea sitchensis (assembly GCA_010110895.2). Classification (NCBI taxonomy): domain Eukaryota; kingdom Viridiplantae; phylum Streptophyta; class Pinopsida; order Pinales; family Pinaceae; genus Picea; species Picea sitchensis. The sequence continues at coordinate 259,620 of SNQJ01S0028833.1, forward strand.
TTCACTCTTGATAGAGGCTTGGTCAACACGTCTTCCATCTTCTCATATATAGCGACATAATGGATCTTCACTTCTCCCTTCTACCTTCGTGTCTAATCATAAGTTATTTAATATATACATTGTGTCCTTAAAGGTTGGTCTTTCACATATAAAAACAAATTGTTATCTTCAAGGACCACTGGTGTCTAAATAAATTACCAACTTTGTCTTAAACCAAGCAAGATATACCATTAGTTCCCATAAGCTCATCTTTCATAATTTCACTTATCATCCATAATGCACTTCAACGATGTTGTGGCCATAGAAAGGATTGAGTCTCTGTCATTAGCCTTGCTAATGGATATACGAACATGGGGTCAATCTCATTCATCATCCTTGGTTTTAAGGTAACAACGTTTTTGAAATTATACGTACATAAAATCATTGTACATAAATCCAATATATAATAGGAAATAAAATTGTAGAAGACATAACATCCTTATACAAACTATGATTGAGGTGTTCCTTGCACTATTAGAAATATCTTGACAAGTAGAATAACATGTAAGGGTTAGAGATTTTATCATCAATGTTTTAATGCCAAAAACAATGGTTTAATGACAAATAGGCTTTGAAAGTTTCAAGACCTTAAACGACCAAAATAGGACATGCCCCTAAATATTAGAGGAAATCTTGGGCCAAAATGGGCCAAATAAGAAAAAATGTTCTTGTTGAATTGAAAATTCAATAACCAATAAAATTTCAAAGAATTTGGTCAACTATAATTGTTGAGTTGGACATATAAAATTCAAGAATGATTATGTGTCTTGTTTCTACTTGACAATATTTAACCATATATCCATCTCACATTCTCTAAAATCTTGGTGCGATGATCTCAAAATGTGATAAATATGTTTGAAATACTAAATATTGAATAATTTATATTATTACTACTTCCAATATATATTTTATCATTTACTTATTGTACTTCCATTAATATTATATATTAATAGTATATTGTTATTTTATTTTTTGATTTAATTTAATTTTATTATTATTTTTTTTTTTGCTTTGAAATACACATCCTAGGGAACACATGTCGGACACTTCCCCTCATTTCAAGAATGGTACTTTGGGTAAACTGGATTTTGCAGAAGCTCGAGGCTTCTTCAACATAGGGCTCAAGACCATTACAACAATATACTCATAAAGAAATAAACATGTCACTTGTGGGAATTGACCTTGGGTAGGGAGGATAACACTCCTCACAAATACCTGAGCTAGACCCAATTGACCAATTATATAGTATAATATTATTATAGTATAATATATTTATATATTATATTGTACTTTCATTATATATTAAATTTAATAATATATTATTCACTATACTTCCATTATTATTATATATTAATAATACATAATTTATTGTATAATATTTATTATTACTTATTGTGTGTGAAAAAAATATAAAATTCCTGATCTCATCTTTAACCCTCACATCATAATTATAAATTAATCTAATTTACATGGCATTGTGATGTGGCATATAGAACTTCATTTTTGACCAAATTTCCTCCAATGGTGGGCATTACAAATCCATGGTTTCTATTTTTCTACTCAAAAGTACTCATGCAAATGAAAAACTATATAGGGATCTATTCCAGATCCTTATGACACAATAAAAAAAGCTCCACTTCTTAAACTAGATCTATGGACTTGCTATGACAATAAGTTTTAGGTGAGATGAAATACTTTATTAAGAATTCATGCCCTAATGGGGCCATAGTTTATATCGTGTTGGTCATGATGCATATTTCATACAAATAATAGCACTCATTAATTCAACACAGTTCAATGATATTATTAACAAAAATAATAACACTCATTAATTCAACACACTTCAATGATATTATTAACAAGCACGTGGGTGCATTAGGCCCCCACATTGTAACCTTACTATGATACATATGTAACACTTCTATGACGCCACATTACTCAATGCATAAATTTACATCATTAAGAGGTGGGCTTACTAAAAAGGGACCATTCTCTTAATGTCAAATATAAGTTATTCTCTACATCCTACATTCATTCCATTATTAAAATATAGCACATGATAATTACCTAAACATTGCATATACATCATGTTTTTCTCTTCAAACATATTCACAAGGAAGTGTAAGAGAACATATAATACTTAACAACTAAATACGTCTAGAAGTCAACATCACAACTCTTGTACTAATCATTTCTTGCAAGACTTCAATAACATATGACACAAGCCTTTACAATGATCATTGATCCTCACAGATGAATTCCAAATGAATTAATAACATATACATAACTTGCCCATACAAGTCACACGTATACATCTCATCAATATTTTTTCGCCATAAAGAAATCAATATATAAAGAGACATTCTACTTGTAGATCACATTCCATTTAGCATATTCATGAACCGAAATATTGTTAACTAGATTGCTTTAACAAAACTTCACCATATAGGTATTGCAAGGTTTCATCTCCCAATTTGTTAGTTTATTTCTTACAAGAGTTGATTTACAATCTGAAATGATTACTAATATAAATAGTTGTGAAATAGGCACCATTGTTATAAACTAGTTATCACAAATACTAGAAGGTAATTTCATACACCTAAAGTTAACTAATGAGATTCATAATCGACATAAAAACATAATTGACTCTACTTATAAATCAACAATGACAACCACAAGACTGAGCTAAGTACTAATAAGAGTAATTGGCATCATTCACCTCTGTGTGTGGAGTACTAACATTAGTAGACATCTCTTACATTACATCTACATGCATTACTAAATCATCAAACTGAATTTTGCATTCACATTTGGTTTAAGAACTCGGTTCCCATTCATTAATACATGCGAATATTACAAATCCAAGACCTTTTAGCTATAAGATCAATGCTATTCATTCCCTATGAACACTATGTTCTAATTCATAGATCTCTTCAAACATTTGGCATGCATTGTAATAAAACAAGTGAAGGACTACTTTTAATCACTTTGTTTATGGATGTATTTCATTTACATTCCTATTACAATCATGCTTAAAAAAATATTTTCCATTTACAAGTATACAAGAATGTAGCTTTTATCTCATTTCTCAGTCTAAAGTAATACTTCTAAAAAATCACATTAATGAAAGTATTCAATTTAGGTTTAATCATGAAATGGGAGATATAGTTTATAATTTAAGAATCCTATTCAAGGTCCTTATATATCTACAACAATACGATAGAGGAAAAATGAGAAACAACACCCTTATTCCAAAAAAATTCTAAAATTTCAACACATATGAAACTACAATATCTACTCCTGTGTTAAGACTCCACAATAGCGAGCTGCTTGTGCCCTACCTTAATGGAACCGACAAGATGCTCACTTCCACATCCACTACAAGGTGCGAGGACATCAACACCCATGGAGATTCAAATTGAAAAATATGCATGCACCTATCGAGACTTGAGATTTCTACTATGAATAAAACTACCCCTAACATGCTTAATCATTGCCTATAATCAAGGATTTTATTCCTTCATTATTAGGAAGACAAATATTGCAAATTTGGAATTAAAAACTTAATTAGAATTTTGTGTACATGCTAGGAAAAAAATATAATTTTTTTGGTAAGTTCAAAAGAAAATTACCTCTTAATTGGAGGCCAAAGTAGCTCATCTTGCTCCAAGGTTTAGCTTCAAGCCCCCCCTTTCCATCCATGATCAACCTATCATATTTCCACCCCGCCATATCTAAAAGTTAATTTCATTTCCCTGAAACCTCGTGTTGTAGAGGATGATATGAAGGAGTGTCCGATAGCAGTATGTGAAGGGAACAACCTCCTTTGCTAATTTTTTTTTATAACTCTTAGTAGATTAAATGTGGAATCCCCATCACAATGAAAACAAGTGCTTAATTAGGTCTCTAGAAAAATTATATCTCCACCAATTCTCCATGGAATTCCATTAGCATATCAATCATCTACAAATAATGGGTTCTCTCACGACCACCCTATTTTCTAATTATTGTATATGCATATTATTCACTAATATTTCCCTTGATTTTCTCTCTTTTTATTTTTAAGTTCAACTCACATGTGTGTGTGTGCATGATAATTCCCCTCACTACCATAGTTAGGGTGAAAAAATGATGTTGTTTCGACATCTACATGTCGAAACCAGGCCATTCAAGAAAAGCATCCTACTTTAATTTAGTTTGAATTTGACATCATTTTGTAAACGCCACAAATCAATGTCACAAGTTAATAACATCAATAAATTGACATTTATGAATGCCAATATACTGACATGTGTTTTCCAACTATCATTCCTTGAAACATCATTAAATAGACATTATTAAGGGTTGTTAAATTGACGGGAAAGCCATACTCTACACTGAATGGCACTAGGATTTTGACATTGTTGAAATAGTAATGATGTAAGAAACGTCAATATACCAATGCTAGTGCAATTGAAAGGATGTCCCTAACATCAATATATTGATTCTATGTAATCAATAACATTTGTAACATTGATGTATCGATGTTAAGGACTACATTTTTCAATGCAACCCCTATGCCACAAGGAAATCATTGCCAACAACACAAAGCAATGTTTCCAACAATCTTGAGTTCAAGCCCATTAATGGTGACATTTCATGGTTGTAGTAGCTTGAAATTGTTAATGAATCATCAACATTTTCAAGCTATCATCAACATTGTCAAGCTATTATAACCAATAATTGTCACCATTATCTTCCTTGAATTCATGACCACAAACAACACTATACCAGAGCGTTGGTACATGAATACAAAGGGAAAACCATGGAAATTCCATAGATGAAGATTGCATAGAAAAACACATAGGGAACACACACACACACACACACACACACACACACACACACACACACACATTGAGTATTTGTGAAAGAACTCTTCATTGCATTTGTCCTCTATTTTTTTTTTGTTGCAAAATTCCAATGTCAAGTGCATTTAAATTACTCATGTCACAACTTTTATTCATTTTACTATGTGCATTGATGAATACATAATACGTAAGACACAAATCTCATTAAAAACATCGATTCATTCATTTAATCTTAAAAAAATTGAGTAGACCTAGAAAGACAATTTTGTATTAAAGAATGAACCTATCAAAATGCCCCTATATTATTGACTTGGCCGAGTCAAAATTCTACATTCGGTAGGGAAATTCTAGAGTGATTATGAAACACAAACAAAATCTAGAAGTCCTACCACACATTTATTTATAAATGTGTTTGTACTTGCATCATTCTTTGGATGAGTTGATCATAGAATGATCCAAGTACAAACTCAAAGGTTTTTGAAACAAGCACAAACTTAAGGGTTTCTTAAGAACTTCTAGTCACAATAGAGTTTGTACTTGGATTATTTTTTGGCTAACTCATAAAGAATGATGCATGCACAAGCACATTTTTATATAGATGAGTGGTAGGTGTTCTAGATTTTACTTGCATATTATAATCAGTTTAGAAGTGCTCCATTTTCAAAGCAAAATTTTGGCAATTGATGCCCAATTTTTTTTGTTTTCTATTTTTAGTAACTTATCCTTCTAACATAACTTATTTATCACACTATTATTGGGCATAAATTTATCATTCCATCATATTAAAAAATATCTCTGATAGCCAAACCTACAGAAGAAGACATTGATGAAGAGATCATATGTGGAGAGGTCGGTGGTGGTGCGACATAAAGTATAAAGAAGACCTTTTTAGGTCCATATATTTTTCAACTTAAACTATTTTTTCTTTCATGATTTTTACCTGTATACGCATTGTGACCTAAATATCTTGAATTCATATATTAGAAAAGGAAAAGTGATTAATTGTTTTTCCTTATCCCAAAGTATTTGGTTCATTTGTAACCTTGACATGAATTGATGCATTTGGTTTAGTACTTATCAATTAATGTTGATCCAAATTAGATCCACACAAGTATAATTGGATATCGGCACAGGATCTATGATGATCGATACCGACAAATTTCAAGGCTACATACTATGAAGGAGACTAGCTTGTTGGTGTGAAGAGCCCCATGCTATCAATACCATGATTGGGTATTGGCTTAGATTTGTTAATTTGTGTGATTATTTGTCTTTTGGTTGCTTGGTGTGGTTTTAAAAATAATGGTATTTTCTTCATAATGGTATGAACGCTTAACATAAAACACAAGAGTTCCTTTTTCATGCTTTGACACATAAACTAGACTTGTGTAAATTGGAGTATGATCACATTATGTTTAAGAAGGAGGGGAGTATGTGCAGAGTATAACACCCAACTGGAAAGTAGAATTTAGTGTGATTGATAGAGTATTATATGTGTATAGTGGCATAAGCTCAGGGATATAATTTATGTTTAGATTTAGCTAAAAATTCACCCAAGAATGCAAATGAGTGAAGGAAAGAAATATAAAAATAAGAAATGAGCAAGAATAAACTGTATTCTACTCAAGGAAATGAAAAACATACAATGAAAAAGAGAAGTCCATATGAGAGCGATGGGTGAGTATATATAGGATTTACCACCCAAGAGATTAAAATCGCAACCAATATGGGATAAAGTGAAAAATTCCCTAAGCAAACTTAACCGAGTGTGAAGAGAGCTAAGGAGGAGAACTAGCTAAGAAAGAACTAGATATATAAAGAATCCCATTCACACTAACACCCCCCCTTAAGTGAAACTTAGTTGGAAATGTAACCAAATATGAAAACATGGGTTCTAGCTACAAGGCCTGATTGATGAGGTACCCATGTACAAAAGATCTCCTCAAACAAAAAAGGAAGGAAAAAACCCAGTGGGAAAAAACTCCCCCCCATGAGAGGATGGAGCAAGAAGGGGTAAGTGACCCCCAAGAAGAAATTTCCCACACCCCAAAGAGAGACTGAAGATGGACATACTTTCTATTAGTGAAAGGTTTGGTGAAGACATCTACAATCTTCTCTACTATAGGACAACAACGCAAATCAATGACCTACTCTCGAATCGTCTCCCTGAGAAAATGCATGTGGATCTCGATTTGTTTGGTCCATTGATGATGAACTAGGTTCTTCGAGATCTCAATGGTTCTCTGGTTGTCATAGTAGATGAATGATGGATTTTGAAAATGATTCCAAGTTCAATGAGGATGTTCTGAAGCTAAATAGTCTCAATGGCGACATTAATATCCCCTCGATACTCAACCTCAATTGTAGAGAGAATAATGGAATGATACTTCTTGCTCTGCCAAAAAATGGGATCGGAACCAAGGTGAACATTGTAGCCAGATGTAGACTTGTGATCATCAAGATTTCTATCCCAATCATAGTCTTTTTATCTAATCAAATCTAAACTTGTGCCTATTGTATGGTGAATCTTGTACTCGTGAGTGCTCTATATGTAGTGCATAATGCATTTGGAAGCCTTCCAATGAAGCTCATGTGGCTCTGTCATGAAGTGTGAAACAATTCCAACTGCAAATGAAATTTTGGGGTGAGTATGATTCAAGTAGATGAGGATTCCAACAATATGAGGATACAAAATGGAATCAACTAATGGTGTGGAACACATCACCTCAAGCTTGAATCCTTACTGAAAGGGAGATGGTGTAGGAATACAATCAACCATGTGAAAACGAGCCAGAAGATAAACAACATACTTGGGTTGCACAAGAGAGATCCCATTAGAGGAATAAGTGATCTAAATCCTAAGAAAATAGTGCAAGAGACCCAATCCAATCATGGAAAACTTGTCATGCAAAGAATTTTTGATGCTTGCAATGATGGATGAGGTGCTCCTAGTGACAATTGTTATGAAATATATCCCCTGTGGACATGTGAAATATCCCTTGGATTATAGACCCCTATACCAAGATAGAAACACTAAAAATGGATAGTAAAATCCCTTTGAATTAAATTTAACCAATCAGAAAGAGAGAGGGAGAAAGGGTGTGATGCACCTTGTTTCGAAGTTTGTCCTCGCTGCTTCCAATCCAAGCTTGATCTCCAAACTCCCTGGCACAACTTGATACCTACAACAGGCAGAGAAGAGAAGCGACTATCTACTACTGTACATGATCAGGTCAAACAAATTCATCTACAAAGATTGAAGAAACACTAGAAAAACACATGAAAGAATACACAATCTTGAAGGAAATAGGCCAAGTATATTCAAATGAGAACCCAAAGAGAATACTTACAAACCATGGATTATGATGCAACACTTCTCCAAGCTCTCCTCATTGATCCCTTGCATGAATCTACCAAGATCAGAGGTTTGATACCTAAAAGCTTCCCTGAGATAAGAGGTTTGATACCTGAAAGCTTCCCTGAGATCAAAGGTTTGATACCTAAAGGTTTATTTGAGATCATAGGTTTGATATGATCCAATCCTTCCTCCTTTCACCTTGGAAATCCTTCAATATATAGGCTTGAGAGGCACAACAACCATGATAAAATGAGGGATATGATTGAGGATATGGCTCCTTGAGGCTTGGATCAGATCCTAGGATGAGACCCAAGCATGGGGGTCAAACAAAACTAACCCAATTTGAAGGAGATGACCCATAGATTAAGGTGGGGGAGATCCCCCCTTTCTCTCAACAAGAATGGTGCTCACCCCCAGTGATAGACAAGGCACCACCCTAGAAATGGCGCTCCCCTATAATAGTAGAGGGGGAGCCATGTGTGCACCCTCAGTATGGACAGGGGGGTGACACCCTTCATAAATGCTCAAAAAGGGTCAAAATTTCCAAGGAAAAAGTGTGTTTTGACTTAGAAATGATGGTTTCCCTCCTCCCATATGACTTAGGGGTCATGAATTTTTTTTTTAATGGTGTCAAGGGGTGATGACACCTCATAAAGTGAATGCGACACTTGGGAAGGTGCATACGAAACTTGCGACAGTGCATGCGACACTTACCAAGGTGCATATGTCACTTTGTGACAGTTGCAACACTTGGGGTGAGATATCTAGGTGTGCAATTTTGGTGTGTAACATATGGCCCCTAAGTGTGAGATAAGAAGAGAAAATGATGGCCAAAACACTTTACAAATTCTTCAATGCAAGGGTGTTGGAGTGAGAGAACCTGGTAGAAGCTGCAGACAATCATCAAACAATATTAATATATGTTTCATTTCCGAGGCATGCATACCTATGCTCGAAATATGAGATGACTCAAAGCACAACTGCCGACAAATACATTGCAGATCCACGAGAATACTAACTAAGGATATGGCCACTAGAGATACAATGTGGATCCATACCTCCATGACATGAACCGATCTCAACCACAAAAAATACATAGTGGAGCTACGAGATGATAAAACATATCCACAAATGAATACAAT
>SNQJ01S0028833.1:269018-285794 GCA_010110895.2 Picea sitchensis
CCTCATCTCCATCCTCCAAGAGCTCCTCTCTTTAAGTCAATAACCCACTTTGGGTTAAGTTTCCTCAGTTAACTTATGTCTCTAATTCACCCCTTTGAATTAATAATCACTTTTAGGCCAAAAGTGACTAAATTTCACTTTAAACAAAGTCAAAGTGAAATTAGACAAAAGTACAAGGTACAAAGTGTAATGTCCTTCCCTCATGTGCTAAGGAGGCAATAAGCACATGGGGAACACCTCCCAAGGTACAAAACTCAACAATCTTAACCCTCCATCACTTTGGAGATCAGAGTTTCACTCACTCAACAAAGTATATCAACAAATCGACTTGGCTAAGGGGGCACATGTGAGATAGAGGATTCGATTTCAGAGAGAGATTGAATTGCAGGTTTGCTGGGAGTGTTTTGCAAGAGGACAGAGGAGACATTGACTGGTGGATCGATTCATTTCTTGACCAAATTGCAGAGATATACTTTAGATCTGACAAGGCCGTGAAGAGTGACGCAGGAGGGCTGTACGATTATGCAGATGCTCACCTTTCTTGCTTCTGTTTCGTTTTGGAGGATTCTAGGAGGGTTGTACGATTCTGTTGAGGAGGGTTTTGCTGAGTTTGTTCAACTAATAATTGAGGCCAATTTATCCCTGTAAGAGATCTCTATATTTTCTTGCATATAAATAAAAATCCAGAAATCTGCTACACCGGTTTTCCCATCTTGGGTTTTTCCGAGGACTATTGTCCAAAATTAGTGTGTTCATTTTGATGTGATTGCTGTCTTCTTTACTTTTAGTTCCTGGTAATTTATTTATGCTGTGTATTTAATTTACTGTGAAGAAAAACCCTGAATAGTCAGTAAAAAGTAATTTGATTGGTTTAAAGTGTACTGGGTTTAGAAATTTCACATGGTATCAGAGCAGGACTGTTAAAGAGGCAATATCACAAGTGGGTTTTCAACATCCAACAGAAATATGAAGTTTCAGGCACAGATCTAAGGAATCCGTCATCTTCCCTTGCACCTAGGGTTTCTGCGCTAGGGTTTCAGCATAAAAAGAAAAGCAGAGGTAGGGTTTGAACCGTGAGGGTTTGAACATAACACTTTTAGAAAATGGCCATGAGTTTGAGGGTGGAAGACAGGTTACAAGGGGCTCAAAATTACCCCACCTGGAAAGAAAGGATGACAATGATGTGTCAGAGCATGTCAGTGACAAGGCAACAACTCCCACAGGTGCAGCTTAATTGGTCATCTGGAAGAAAGGTGAGGCTAAGGCCAAGAGGCCGATTCTTGATGGGATAAAGGACCATGTGGTCCAACATCTCTCAGGAAAAGCTGAGGCAAAAGATATCTAGAAAGCCCTAAGTGACCTCTACCAAAACAAAAATGAGAACAAAGTGATGGCTTTGCGCAAGCAACTGCGTGGAACCAAGATGGCCAAAGGTGATGGTGTAATACCTTATCTTACCAGGATAACACAAATTAGAGATGGACTTGTAACAATGGGAGAAAAGACTGAAGATCCTTAGCTGGTGCGTATTGCACTAGATGGCTTTACTAAGTCATGGGACGTTTTTGTCTGTGGTGTGGCAGCTCGGGAGAAGCTCCCTGATTGGCACTGGATGTGGGATGATTTTGTGCAGGAAGAGATTAGAATTGGTCAAGCAGGACCATCATATTCAACTCATGCAGAGGGGGAAGAAGGGTTGGCCCTTGCAGGAAAAGAAAAGGGCAAGAAGAAGAGGAAAGGTGGAAAGAAAAACATTGACTTCTCAAAAGTCAAGTGCTTCCAGTGTCACAAGATGGGTCACTTTGCATCACAGTGTCCAGAGAGAAAGAAGAAGCCACATATGGTAGCTTCAACAACAATGGATGAGTTTGCCAAGTCATCTGTGGAGGATTTCTGCTTCATAGCCTGTATGTCTAGTACAACTGTTTCAGACGTGTGGTTTGTAGACAATGGTGCATCTTGTCATATGATAGGGCACAAAGAGTGGTTTACTAGGCTACAGGAGGGAGGCGTAAATCTAGTCATTGAGTTAGGGGATGATAGGCGCTACCAGGTGCAAGGAGTTGGCACAGTCTCATTTTAGAGGGAGTCCGGGAAACCACTCCATTTCAGTGATGTGTTTTATGTTCCAGGGTTGACCAAGAACCTCATCTCAGTCTCTACTCTTGAGGATAAGGGATATGAGGTCACTTTCCGTAAAGGAAAGGTGTTCATTTGACTGGGTGGGTTAGGTGAGAAGATGGACATGATGATTGGGGTTTGAGAGGAGAAGGTCTACAGGTTACAGGTTCATCCAGGGAGAGAATTAGTGAGTTTCACCACAAATATAGGTGAGTTGTGGCACAAGAGGATGGCACATATTCATTTTGGTGCTTTGGGGCATTTGAGGGAGGTGAAGATTTTCCAAGTCCTAACAAGCTGCCAACTAGGTCTGTCTTTGACCTCAAGTTGGCTCTAAGTTTCAACTGTCAAACAAGGGTTTGCTGCTGTTTTATAACAACAAACTGTTTAGTAACTTCTTTGCTGTTTTGTTACGGTTACATAGGCCATTTAGGTGCTCTAGCATGTAGTTTTTGTCACCAAGATGTTAGCACATGCATACCATAAATTATGTAACACACCTAGAGATCTTTTAGAGCTGAAATAATGTTGTTCTAAACACTATCATACATGAAAATGAACACATGTATTTTTGGTCAACATGACCCTGGATAAAACCTCCCCGGGGAAAACCATTTTGGAATATGAGTGTATATATGTGGAGAAAAGAAGGTGGAATACAACAAGTACAATGAATAGATGAACCTGATACAATAGCAGCTTGAACCACACTGAAACACAAGTCCAACAGGTAGAGATGCGCCCTCCTCACAAGTTGCCAAAACCACAGAACTGAAGCACCCTAGCTGTTGGAAGCTCTGATGGAGAAACCCTCACACACAACTTTGAATCTGTGCTGTAGCTCTCCACTGAAACTGTCCTCACTGCAATCTGAGCACTGGAAGTCCTCCTTGCTATCAGTGTGCCCTCCTCACCAAGTGTGCCCTCCTCACCAAGTGCGCCCTCCTCCAAGCAAGATCAACTCCAACAAATAACTGAGGGTCTAAGCCTCCTAGCTACCTCCATGAATAGAAGCGCCCAAGCTTTCCTCAACTCTAGCCTCCAACCTCATCCTCATGCTCCCTCTCAAACTCTCCAAGTGAACAATTGAGTGAATGAGCTCCTCTTTGCCCTTTGCGCCCCTCTTGAACCTCCATAAGGAAACCTAAAGATTGGATGGTTGAGATCATCCTATCTCATCTTCATTCTAAGGTTGAGATCATCCCATAATAATCTCACTCAAAAACCCACTTTGGATTAAGTTCCCTAAGTTCACTTTATGTCTCCTAATTCACCCACAAAGTGAATTAATAGTCATTTAGGCTAAAATGACCAAATTTCACTTTTGACTCAAGTCTCCTAAGTCAAAGTTAAATTAGAGATAAAGTACAAGGCACAAAGTACATAGTACTTCCCACATGTGTTTAGAAGCTCACAAAAACATGGGGAACACTTCCCAAGGTACATAAATCTCAGCAGGAGGCAGTCATTGGATTGCCTATGATAACAATTGACAGACATGACCCTTGCAAGGGCTATGCATTGGGCAAGTATGCCCGGAAACACTTTCCATCTAGCGAGCACAGGTCCAAGGGAGTACTGGATCTGATACACTCTGACGTATGTGGGCCAATGAGTGTGGAGTCAGTGAGTGGCTCCAGACACTTTGTCTTGTTTATTGATCACTACTCCAGGAAGACCTGGATTTACTTTCTAAAGACCAAGGATGAGGTCTTTGGGAGGTTTCAAGAGTTTAGATCTCTGGTAGAAAACTAGACTGGAAGGAAGATTCAGGTCTTAAGATCGGAGAATGGGGGAGAGTACACCTCCAAGGAGTTCGAGGATTATTACACAACAACAGGGAATCAAGATTAAGAAGGAACTCACAGTTCCTTACAATCCTCAACAGAATGGAGTGGCCGAGAGAAAGAACAAGACTGTGGTTGGAGCAACACGTGCTATGATTCATGATCATGGACTGCCATTGTTCTTAATGGGCAGAAGCGAGCAATGCTGCAGTATATTTGTAGAATAGGAGTCCCCACACGGTTTTGGGGAAGCAGACACATGAGGAGACATTTTCAGGTACTAGGCCAGATGTGAGTCGTATTCGCATTTGGGGCAGTGCATGTTACTGTCATGTCCCTTCAGAGAGGAGGAAAAAGCTGGACCGTACAACGGTGAAGGGGTTACTTGTTGGTTACAGTGAGGCTTCCAAAGCCTACAAGATCTATGTGCCTAAACGTAGGAAGGTTATTGTGTGTAGAGATGTGTAGTTCGAGGAGGAACGTGCATTGAGGAGATCAAAGGATTTTCCAGCAAGTGTAGAGAACCAACAGGGAGGCATAGAGTCTAAAGACAGGATCACAGGAGCAGATACAAGATATAGGTGTTAAGAGGGAGATTCTTGGACATGATCATCAGGAGCAAGTTGATGATGAGGAGTAGCATGATGCAGTTCCCCCAGAGCAGATTACTAGGCCACAACCTATGTGGTACAAGTCCACAGTTAGTGATTCTAGGTTGGCAGGGCTTCTAGAGAGGGACTTCAGACGAAGCAAACCACCAAAGAGACTTGGATATATGGCATTGATGACTCAACTCATTGATGTTGAGCCTTCCAGTTATGAGGATGCTACACGGCATAAAGTGTGGCAGGAGGCCATGATGGAGGAATATGCCTCCATTATGAAAAATGATGTATGGGAGGTAGTTCCGAGGCTAGAGGATAAAAAGGTGGTTGGATCCAAGTGGATCTACAAAGTTAAGCATGCAACAGATGGAAGCGTGGGCAAGTACAAAGCTCGCTTCGTGGCCAAGGGGTTTTCATAGTGAGAGGGAGTTGATTACGAGGAGACTTTTGCTCCAGTGGCGAGGTATTCTTCAATCCGAGTAGTCATTTCATTGGCATCAGAGAAGGGCTGGCATGTTCATCAGATGGATGTGAAGACTGCCTTCCTCATTGGAGTTGTTGAGGAGGAGGTATATGTTGAGCAACCTGAGGGATTTGAGGTTGGCAACAGAGAGACACATGTGTGCAGACTGAGGAGAGCCTTGTATGGGCTCTGTTATCGCACGGTTTGTAGGAAAGGTCCAAGGGCTTGAGTCAGGGCTTGAAACCGGCGTAACATGAGCTTCCCCACCCACTGTCACCTCGATGGGGGGCTCTTTCTATTTAGGAGGGCAAGTCCAAGGGAGACGTCCCTAAGGGGGGCTCTTCTTATTTAGGAGGGCAAGTCCAAGGGAGACGTGGCTAAGGCAATCTGGGAGTGGGGGAAGGAAGGCTAAAGATAAAGGCCAAGTCAGGAGAACCCCTTCCACAGATTGTTTCCAAGAAGATAGTCAAGTAAGAATATCCAATGATGATTGCACCTGTTTGCGAGTCAAGACAAAGAGAACTAGAAAGTGCTTGGGTTAGTACTTCATACATTCAAGACTATCTTTTAATAAATATACGAGCAATAGATTAATGCTATTATTGACTAAGTCAATGATGGCCTCCAATAAAGGCAAAAGATTAATATCACTCTTCAATAAAGAAGTAAGAGCATTCAATTTTCAATATTAAATCCTTGTATTACATCAATAATGCAATAAATATGTCAAAACCAAGCTCATATATAATGTTGTCGCGTCACCTATATACTGTTGCTACAAGTGAATAGGTGTGACGCCAAATTTTAATCACGTTGGTGGGCCGCAAAAATTATGACAAAGAGCAAAACGTTTTGTTAAATTAGCTTAGAGATACAATATTTAATTCAATGTCAATCAAATAGACGCTAAATGTCAGCAATCACAGGTATAAGCAAAAGAATAAAGAGTATGACGCCATAAAATATATATAATTTTGGTGTTCCGCAGTTAGCTAGCTAATGTGGACGCTTTTGACAATCCTAACCAAAATAGTAAAAGTACAATCTAACTCCACCTACTAAGTGAAAAGAGGGAGACAGTATCACACCTTCTATCCAAGCAAAGTTCAGACAGGCCAACGCTATCCTCTTAGTTAGTCCTAAAACTAGCTAGGGTTAGACGCTGAGGTTAGTTAGGGTTTGCGATTTAGAAGAAGTTTTGAAAAGTTTAATGGCAAAACAAGTTCAAGTAATCAATAATAGAATTAGTGCCTTGGGTTAATGGACAATAGAAGTGCATGGCTTAATGGTTTAGAAGGAGTTCAAACCTAAGGACAAGAGGCCTAGGGTTTTAATGGTGTTGCTAAAGCAAGGCCACTAATCCTAAACCTAAGAAAGAAAGACTTATCTAGGTGTAGCTAAAGCTAGGCCTAGAGCTCAAATCTCCTTTAAGACCTTCTTGGCAAAACGGGTAGCTTATAAGGGGATAAGTCTAGGGCTGAAAAGTGTTTCTCAATACAAGGCTTCTGTGAACCCTAGAAGCAACCCTAGGTGTAACTTAATTAGGCCTAGGATCACTTTCTTCAATTTATGCTCAAACTAGCTAAGACAAGAGAGGGTTAGTGTAGCTATGGCTAGGCTAAAACCTTCAAATCCAATGGTTAAAAGCTTATGCTATGGGACATGAAGCCCTCAACCTACTTGTAGTGTGTAGGCTCCTAGGGTTTCAAGGATCAAGTCAATACAACAAGATAACAATGAATGTAAAATGTTGACCACAACTATTCAATCAAGAAGCTTTGAAGAAGAACACTTTACAAAGATGATGAAGAAAACCAAATCCAACCCTAGTTGTAAACCTTCCAATAGCATATAGCACCACTGCCAAAAATTTAACTCCTCCAAGAGGTTGCGCACACTTCCAAAGAGACAAGAACAAAAGACTAGAAATCTCACTCTCCAATGAGAGTAAGTTATGTTATCCTCCAAAAGAGGGAAACTTCCTCTATTTATACAATACTTTGACCTTAAATTTAAAAATAGGTCAACAAAATAGCCGAAGGCTAATACCAGCTTTTAATCATTTATACTTTTACATAAATGTCAAAATGAGTTAAAAATCATACGGGCCAAGCCCCTAAAGGGAGACGCTATCCTTTAGGGCTCAATAACCATCAAATGAGCAAGACGCTGTCTTCCCCTGGGCTCCAAAGAAACATGTCACATGTGCCAAACAAGCCCAACAGAGCAGTCACTATAATGCGTCTCTAGAAGTCAGTCTATCCCGCTCGTGGCGCCCCGATCTAATCACCAGGTCAACGTCCAACTGCTAGTGGTCGATCCCCATATGCCATGGTCTCTACCAAAACGTCCCGATGAGGGCATCCCTCTTCTTTCAGGTAATGGCTCACAAGGCCGCCCCGCCGGCATCCTTAACGCCCATCCGATGTGGCCTCTTCGCGCAATTTACGGTGGAGGTCCGAACTAATACTCCCCATGTGTACCGACATCCTCGTACCACCACCGCATGGTCCGCGACATCAAAGCTACCCAAAGGGCCATATATTAGTCCAAAACATCAGTGGCAATGTAAATCACATTTCATCATTAAATTTAATATATGCATACACATCTCTAAATAAATCTTCTAATAGCTCAGACCCTACACAAGCCCACTATACAGCCAAAGCAACCAAAAGGGCAACTCCATTGGGCTAATACCACAAGAAAAGGAGAGTTTCCGCGAAGGGTTATTATTCTAAACCATGTACAAAGGGATTGTTGTGGTTTAGGGATGTCTAGTCATAGTCGACGTAGGGTTGGTGTCGGCCTCAGGTGCCTTTGTAGGAGGCGAGTCAGGCTGGCTATGGATACAATTTTTCCAAACCCTTATTGCCTTTATCTTTCTTCTTTATTTGCATTTTTACTATGCTTTTGACGGGACACCGCCTGGCTTGGTGGCCAGAAATACAGCTGCTACTCCACTAAGAGATCTTCGTAAAATGAGTGGCCTGCCTGATGAGACTCCCCCTTCCTTTGGCTGCCAGCGCAACCAAAGGTCATCGCCCCGGCGTTTGAACCGGGGATGGTGGCAATGTCATAATACTAAATACCTATGAACATAATAATGACTCGTAAGGGGATGAGACCTCCCATCCCCTTGGTTATTAGGTCTTGTATCATTATTTATTATTTTCTTAGGGTCCTCTCTATGAGAGGCTTTTATTGCCTTCTGGGATCCCTCGGCTAAGCATCTCTAGGTTTTATTTTTCCTATGGTTTTTATCTTTTACCACCGCTTTTACCCCATGGGCCTTTACCCTTCTCTTCCCACAAGACAAGATATACCTCGGATGGTCATCCTAATGGCCGCATTTCAAGGGAAAGGGATGGATGAGCCGGGTTTTAAGATGAAAAAGTGAGAGAATGAGGGGAGCTGAATATGGTTCTTTCAAATCCTTTGGTGGCTAAATTAAACCCATGAATACCACCTGCTAAGCTACCTAACCAATCACCTCCCAACAAGTTGGTCAAGTAGATTAGTGTAAGATCCAAGCAAGCATTCAGCGACAGAGATCTAATGCATACATAAGAGGGTTATAATGATCAAATATGACATACCATGATAACTTGGACCAATTACCTCATGGAGCAAGGAGCCCACATGCAAGCCTGTGCCCCAGAGTGATGGATACTGGCATGGATGTCGTGGACAATGATCAGAAGAAGAAGATGGTCTCCAGACCATGCTCACCAAGCCCTCGCCTTCAGATGGGTCCTCCAGGACCATGCTCAGGTCGCTCCTGCTCTCGGTACTCCATGTCTAGGACCATGTGGGCCTCGAGACATGATCTCCTAGTTATCCCTAGATATCGGGGATAACAGGCTCAAGCAAACACCTTGGGCATGGTTCTCTAGGATTGACAACTACTTGAGGGAGATGGGCTTCCAACGGAGTGAGGCAGATCTGAACCTGTATTTTCTTGCAGGGAAGGAGCCTTTTATACTGGTACTTTATGTAGATGACCCATTTCTCACTAGAGATGAGCAACTGATAGCAGGTTGCAAGGTTAACCTTGCAATAGAATTTGAAATGAAAGACCTTGGGTTGATGCACTATTTTCTAGGGTTGGAGGTTTGGCAAATGGATGGGTGCTTCTTCCTAGGACAGGGGAAGTATGCAGTAGAGATTTTGCGTAGGTTCAGGATGTTGTACTGTAGGCCCATGTCCACACCTCTGGTTACAGACTGGAGGAAGATTGATGCATCAGATTCAAAGACAGTAGACTGTAGACCCCACTGTCTGTCGTCAGTTGATTGGATCGCTCATGTATTTGGTCAATACTCAGACAGATACCAACTTTGCAGTAAACTCTTTGAGTCAGTTCATGGTGGACCCTCGAAGAGTACATTGGATTGCTACATAGCATGTGCTTCGCTATCTCAGAGGGACAATGGAGTACGGGCTATTGTATGAGCGCAGTGGTGGAGTGAAATTAGCAGGTTTTACAGATGCTGATTGGGCAGGATGTGCAGAAGACATGAAGAGTACTTCAGGTTGTTGCTTCAGCATTGGATTAGGCATCATTTCCTGGTTCAACAGAAAGCAGAGATTGGTGGCATTGAGCTCTGCCGAGGTAGCGTACATGGCAACGAGTTTGGCAGCATGTGAGGCACTGTGGTTGAGGAAGTTACTTTTGGGCTTGTTCAGGCAGGAGCTAGAAGCTACTGTGATTCACTGTGACAATCCGAGTTGCATCAAGCTCTCTGAGAACCCGATGTTTCATGATCGTAGAAAGCACATCGATATCAGGTATCACTTCATCCGGGATTGTGTACAGAGAGGAGCCGTGAGGCTTGATTACATATAGACTGATGAGCATATGGCATACATCTTTACCAAGTCACTGAGCAGACAAAAGTTCGAGAAGTTCAGTGATCAGATGGGGTTGAGAAAGAATCCCTTCCTCGCTAAGAGGGAGTGTTGAGAATATAGCAAGGAAGGTCTTTCATCATCATCTCACCGTCCTAGGATGATGGAGGACAATGAAACTTAGGTTGAATTGATTAATTAAATGATTTCCTAAGTCTAACTTAGGAAAGGAACTGTTGATGTGTTATAATCTTCAGTTGACTTTATTGAGTGCCTTTTCTAAGGTTAAAGTGAAAAATAATTTAAGTTGTGGTCTTTTAATCTTGACCATTGATCTCATCTTGATGGAGAGAGAAGATCTCAACCCTCCATCACTTTGGAGATTAGGGTTTCACTCACTCAACAAAGTATATGAGCAGATCGACTGGGCTAAGGGGACACTCTTGAGAAAGAGGATTCGATTTCAGAGAGAGATTGAAGTGCAGGTTTGCTGGGAGAGTTTTGTAGGAGGACAAAGGAGACATTGACTGGTGGATCGACTCATTTCTTCACCAAATTGCAGAGGTATACTTCAGATCTGACAGGGCCATGAAGAGTGATGCAGAAGTGATGCAAGAGGGCCATACGATTACACAGAGGCTCACCTTTCTTGCTTTTGTTTCGTTCTGGGAGGTTTTGGAGGATTCTAGGAGGGCCGTGCGATTCTGTTGAGGAGGGTTTTGATGAGTTTGTTCAGCTAATAACTGAGGCTGATTTATCCATGTAAGAGATCTCTATATTTTCCTGCATATAAATAAAAATCCACAAATCTGCTGCACCGGTTTTCCCATCTTGGGTTTTTCCGGGGACTATTGTCCAAAAATAAATGTGTTCACTTTGATGTGATTGCTGTCTTCTTTACTTTCAGTTCCTGGTAATTTATTTCTGTTGTGTATTTAATTACTGTGAAGAAAAACCCTGAATAATCAGTTAAAAATAATTTGATTGGTTTAAACTTTAAAGTGTACTGGGTTTAGAAATTTCATAAAATGAACTTGAAGGTGGGGGGAGGGGGGGGCAACACAACCAATGACATTCCTCCCTTTCCTTTGACCTTTACTAGTTGCCATTGATGATTGAGCCATGATTTCTATGGAATGAATCAAGAAAGACATTGCTCTTGGAGAAATGACAAATATGGTTTGCTAATCCGCCTTCAAAGCACTTGGATCCTTTCAAATCTCGATTTTATCATTTACCTGGGTCCTGCACAATGACAGATCATGAGAGCTCTTTCCCTACAACTGAAAGTGGCAAAATGGATTGATTTTTTTTGTTTTAGAGTTCTCATGGGTTTTTTTTCATGGATACGTGTCAAAAACGTTGAGACACATCTAGGGCATGTGTCTGACACGTGTTTGGCACGTGTACGACACACAGGATATGGACACGGGCCCCTTGAGGGTTGTGTCTTGTTACTTTGGTCAAAGGTATGTTGCTACAAAAAAGACACCTCCCCACAACCTTTTATGCTTCTTCCTTCTCCTTTCTTTTAACCATTGATCAGATGGAAAGATGTTACCCATGTTTGGTTCTTGGAACAAAGAAATGTGAGGTCCTCAAGGAAGGTGAACCCATGGAGTCCCTGACATTGTCCCTAGTCTCGGATATCCCTGTGATTCTCGAGGATCTACCTACTCCACCGGTGGCAATTTCAAGTTTGAGAGCTATTGCATCTTCCTTCTTATCCTTTTTATAAATAGCTTGATGGCCAGCTTACACAATTTATGGGGTTAGACTTATACAGATCACAACCTCATGCCCTGCAATTCTAGTAATGTGGTATTTTAAGCGGTCGACCCCCCTTCCATGGATTGTCCACACAGTTTACACTTCAATTTCTGTTTGTTTGTCCCATCTTTATGTTCAGCATATTACCAAAATGAGTAAGCCATCAACATATTGGCAAGGCAATATTCAACTTCAAACTTCAAAACTAGGGAAAAAAATGAAAAAAATGAACATAGAAGAACGCTGGTAAAAGAGTCAGACCTACAAATTGTTCTATGACCTATGAAAAACGATAATAAGAGGCAAGCAACATGCACTTTGCAAACCCTTGCATAAATCTCTGAAAAAAAACTAGTTAGAGGGTGGATGGATGACAATGATAAAGTTATAAACCCTTTTCCTCTCAATCCCCAACAATTGCAATGACATAACAAAAAAAATCCAATTCGGCGTCATATAGGCGCTTTTCCCCCACCTGATGAATTTTCCTGGTTATTATAATTTTTTCCTAAAAATCTTGATTTTTCCCAAAAGTCGCGATGTCTCAATTTTTTCTATGTCACAGTTTTTCCCTAACGATTTTTCATTTAGGATTTTGGAATCTGGCAAAATTGCAATTTTGCCAATATATTCACTATTTTTTCATCTATGCCCATAATTGTGGGGTACACAATTATAAATCCTTTATGATGGTATTATCTAATCAATCCCTCAACTGCATCGGCCCTGTGCAGATAAAGAAACTAGTCAGACATCTCAATTCCTTACTAACCAATCAATTTTTAATGTGTCAATGGAGTTAATTACCTTTTAAATTAAAGTTACTCTAGCACTAGAGTATTTAATCTACTATAGATTTCAAAACATATAAAAAAGAGGAGGGATTTGGGAATGAAGAATTCACATGTAATACTGGATAGGCTAACTCAAAGTAGTAGATGCCTGTACAGTGTAAATATGAGATAAGTAGCCTGGAAAAAAGTTTTTTCTTCTGAAAATTCTTCCTTTGGAACTCAAAGAGAAGAATTTTGACTGGGCCAAAGAGGTTGGGCACCACAGGTGGGCTGCTTGCATGGGAAAAATGGCTCTCAAGGGGGAAATGACTGAACATGAGCACTTTTGTTTAGGCTAAGCTACCATGACGGGTGCACTCTTCCATCAAAACCACCCAGGACTTGCACTTGGCCCCATCCAAGGGAATTGAACTTTGGTGAGTAGTTTGACAAGCTGTCACCTTTACCGCTGAACTATGTTTTCTTCAGCAGATAAAAACTAATTTAGCAAATTTCTGAATGAAATTGGGAACATCATAGAATATATTCCACAAGCAGGAAGCAGTAGGAAGGCTTATAAGTGGACTTATATGTCATAAAAATAGCTGCTAAAAACTGTCAGAGTAGAAACAGCCAACAAAGAAGGGGAAAGGGCATGATCAAATGTATGATGTCTTTATCTTTACACTGCTAGATAAGATACACAAATGTATATGCTGTATAAGTGCACATTTTCTTTCTTTCTTATATCTTGAAATCTCAAGACTTCCAGGTACAATTCTTAGCATAACCAAACATATTATTGACAAAATTAATAAAGTGTTTCAACCGGTCCTATTTAAAGTTTCAAAGAATATTCAGCTCCTGTTGTATTCTCTCTTGGAGCTTCATGATATGTTGCATGAGGAAATCAGACATGTCTTAGGGGTTGTTAAAATTTAACACATGATACACAGATCTGTACTCATAGAAGAAAACCTACAGGTAGGAATCTGAAAATTAGGTTCCACCTATTAAAACTTAAGATATGATAATCCTAAAACTCTGTATTGTACATTAAAAAGTGCAGACACTGCTCACTCAAAGAAAATCAGAACAGCAGATTTATAAATACTAAATCAGCATGAAAGCAGAATTCTGGAACTTTGGACTGCATGCAAAAAAACCTGTGTTTTCATTCACTTAACTGCATTAATGATTATGTGGATAGAAAGTGAATACAACTGCCACCGACTTATCTTAAGCAAACCCTAGTTCTAAACTTCATGTATATATCTTTCCTAAGTGATTTGTTTGCATTTCTTCTATAGAATAAGGATAGACTAGGGTTACAATAAATCTAAACAAACCAAATGGTGCGATTCCTTACAAGAGGTGAAACCCTAATCCTAAGCATTTTGGATTATGCACCGACATGCATTGATTGACACCGACACATGAATGTCCCTTAACTTCAAGATGGACTGCACTTTCTGGGTATAGAATACTTTCATGCAATACACCTTATCACTAGAGATAAGCACCCTCTAAATCTAGAATATGCATGTTCCTTCCTAAACTGAAGATGGCACATCCAAAGTTAGTGCATGCATGCATGTGTCTTAACCATTGTATGCCTATTAAGTTATTAACTAGTGTGCCTCCACAAGGCTTCTATAATGCACCTTCACTCCAACAGCCAACAAACTCTGCACAAGGAGTCATCGCTGTAATTGAACTGGTGAATGCGTTGCCAACTTGCCACTGATAGGATAACACTTTGGAGCAATAGGTAAAAGTACCGTAAAACTAACACCTTGTTTGTGGAAAAAGGGTTGTCCACTAAAGCAAGTTACTCCCTTTGCATCTCAAATTTTCAGAATCTTCTCATCCACTGCATGCTTGGTATCAATCATTGATTCCACACTGTTTTTCGAAGATCATACTCCTCCATCATAGCATCTCGCTCAGTGTATTAAAAATCATCTGAACCAGAACCAGAACTGGCTGGTTCAACCCTCACAAGCACGAAACCATTTGTACTAGACTAGGAACCAGTTCTGTACTGAACAGGTCAAACTGGTTAGTTCCTGTTCTAAATCAGTATAGACCCACAGTGACCTACAACATGGAAAAAAGCGGGAAAATAGAAAATAAAGGGAAGAAAACACATAAAATCCTCACCCCATAAAAAAACCCTAATTGAAAGTTATATAAAGATGCCCCTCTTTGATTTGCCTCACACCTCTCTCATTGATGAATATATATATATGTGTGTGTGTGTGTGTGTGTGTGTTTAAATTAAATTTTGCATATTTTATGTATTTTTTTATACACTGGTTCGTTGGCCAACCAAGTCCAGTCTTACCCTTTGTTTGGTTCCAGTTCCGGTTCTGACTTTTAGAACATTGATCTCATCACACTTGCTCTTCGACTACTTCCTCACTGCTAGAAGGCTCTCTATCAATGATAGAAAACATTAGTGCAACATCAGTGGGAAACCGTTTAACGGGGTGATTCACCTATAAAGAAGATTTGGGTGCTCCTAGGTTCTCTTGTGCCTCCTACAAGCTCTGGGTAAGCCATCTTGGTGTCCTTTGGGACAACAAGCTTTTCTTCCTCAGCATTTGTGGGAAGCTCTTGAGACTTAGAGGATCGTCCATCGTCATGAAATTTAACATCTTGGCTTACCACTATCTTCCTCTACGCTAGAAGATATATCTGGTAAGCCTTGAAGGTGTCATTTTAAGTTTTAACCAATAAAAATACTCTTGATGCTTGAGGGTTCAAGTTTAGTCCTCTTCCATTAGGTACATGAATATAAATAGGACAACCCAAAACTCAGAAATGTGACACCTAAGGTTTCTCTCTCGTAAAGGCTTCTTCTAGTGTTTTGTCCATCTACTGTGAGGACATCAGTTCAGAAATGTATACAACTGTATTATATGCCTTTGCCCACAGACATATTTGCAGATCTATGTCACGATGGATCATAGCTTTGGTTGTTTCTATGATGGACTGGTTCATAATCTCTGCAATCCCATTCTGCTGTGGGTTGTAAGGTATTGTTAGCACCCTCTTGATCCCTGCACCTTGCAAAAGGCATCAAAGTCCTTGGTGGTGTACCTTCCTCCATTATCAGACCTCAACACTTTGATTTTCTTGCTTGTTTGACTCTCAACCAAGGCCTTGAACTCTACAGACTTAGAGAACACCTCATCCTTCGTCTTCATAAAATAAATGTAGGATTTTCTTGAGGAATTTGTGATGTTCCTAACTCGGCTGGTCTAGGAAACACTGCTAAACTGTCAAATCCACTGTCTGATCTGATACTTTGGGGGTTTCTGGATGCGTTTGAGCTAATGTTTTAACATGCTTGGTGATTTTTGCATGTGTGTTTCATTCAATTAATGTTTAGGCAAAATATATGATGCATATAGAATAAGGAACGAACACCATCTCATTCATATGTATTATGAGGGAAAATAGCAGGAAATACAATAATATGCTGAAAGCAGATGAAATCGTTAGCTAGATCTCGTGGATCGTCACTGGAATACAAACAACTAATATAAAATACCCATGATCAGATGATGAAGGTAGATCTGCGCATGCACGGATAGATCGACAAAAAAATACAGTTTCGAAAACTCACGGCAATTGCTGCAACTCTGGAAAACTCTCCCTGATGGCTATACTCGTCAGAATCTCTTGGAAACTATCCCAAAAGGAGTGCCCTGGCCTCTAGGATGCTACTGATGACTGACGGGTTGAATATCGGATGCCAGAAGCTCTAGATGTCATCTCCTGGGGTTTGCGCACCTCCTGGGCTCAATGAGTGCGCCCTAATGATTCCACCGACAAGATCTGCTTCTATATGGATCGAAATGTGCGCCCTGACCAATGTTGAACTGGGTCGGGAGGGTTTCCTCGGATTTGATCTGGAAATCCCTCTGGAACCCCAAATGCCCCTCCTCAAGCGTTGCGCACTATCTGGTTGTCTGCTGCGCTCTAAGAGATTCCATTGTTAGAATTTGATGAGTGGTGGCTCAAAATATGCGCCTTGACAAGTCCTCAATTGGGTTGGAAGGAATCTGCAAGATAATCTCTGGCCTCGTGCAGCTACGCCAAACCCTCACTAACCCTTGTGTCCTCACTGGCTGAGCTGCGCAAACACTACAAACTGGATACTCCTGAATAGCATGGTGAAATACCTGGATGGTATCTGTTGCCGCCTTATACACACCTGGGAGACGTGGAAGAAATCTTCAATCCATTCGGTGTGTCCTTGGGGGCAAGTGAGTTAAGGTGTTGTCACCTAATCCTCAACTCCTCCGTCTAGGCCAACTCCTAGCAAAGCCAAGGGGGGTAGTCCCTAACAAAAATACTAAGGCTTTTAAGCTAAGTACAAAATTGAAATCTAGGAG
>SNQJ01S0028833.1:321004-336015 GCA_010110895.2 Picea sitchensis
GCTCAAGTCAATCTGCTCTCGTACTCCATGTCTGGGATCATGTGGGCCTCGAGACATGATCTCCTAGTTATCCCTAGATAGCGGGGATAACAACACCTATAGTGCTCACGCTATGATGGATCCTCTGTGTATTGATGGCCATTTGTTGTATGGCGTGCATCATGTCCCTCTGTCCTCTAGCTAGGTCATTCAACATGGCTTGCGTACTGTTAACATGTGTCTCGGGGCCTTTCCGCTTGCCCTTTGGTGTCTCACGCATGTTACCCATAGTCCTCTCTATCTC
Organism: Picea sitchensis; assembly: GCA_010110895.2. NCBI lineage: Eukaryota > Viridiplantae > Streptophyta > Pinopsida > Pinales > Pinaceae > Picea > Picea sitchensis. Next base: position 321,288 of record SNQJ01S0028833.1, read on the forward strand.
TGCCTTTGTGTTAGAGCTGATATGCTCTCTGTCCTTTAGCTTCGACTCTGTATCAGACTGAGTGTGTAAGGGAGTGTAATCCCTTTTGTTCTCGTCTCTCTGGTTGTTGCTATGACCTTTGTGGTACTGGATGTACTCATCCCCAAAATGTCCTTGGCTCTCTGGGTATTCTTCATCTGTTCCCGGAATCATGGGGTCATTAGAAGTACTTTTTTCACAGGCTGGTAGGAAGAAAGCTCTGATACCACTGTAATGTTCCTCACCTGGCTAGTCAAGGAAATACTGCTAATCTCATGTGACCAATAATCTGATCTTGATACACTGGGGGTTTTTGGATGCGTTTTAGATGTGTATGTCTATAATTATTTTTTTACAACATATGAATGAGCATACACATAGTAAATGAGATAAAAGACTGCAAACTATGTATTATGATATCTTTACGGAGTACAATGCCGAATGCGTCTGAATAAAATAAATCACTCGGCTAGATCAATGACAAAATGATCTTAGCCGGAATACAATAAGCAAAATAAAACAATAATACCCGATAATAGATGTTCCATAAATGAGTGTTAGGCTAGGCTAACCATGAACACATAATAACGATCCATCGCCAATGACATACCATAGCACCAAAGAGCATATAACAACTATCAAGTGCAACCACAAAGAGAAAACTAGGTACCAAGACAATGCACCAGATAAGCCACTTCATACCCCACACTACTAGTATCCAACCCTTGGGGGCTAGAACCATCATACATGAACCAATGTGTAAAATCCCCTCATGTCCATCAACATCCCTACATGTTATCCTGAAAATCCTATAACGTGATGAAAATCACAAGTTTACCTCATACAATATGAGGGGTAATAGGGGCTATGGCTGGAATCCAAAACATATCTCGAAGGGGCTATGTCTAATAGCATTGTGAAGAGTTGTGTTGTAGTTGTGTTGCACACAAGGTAGAGACTTGTCCAAAGTGCATGAATGCTTTGCATTCTACACCCCAAGGTACTATCATCCTGTTGATCACCTTTGTTTGCCCATTTGTTTGTGGGTGAAAGGTAGTGGATTTCATTAGCTTTGAGTCTACTAGGGACCAAATGCTAGACCAAAGGATGCTTAAGAAATATTTATCTCTATTTGACACAATGGTTTGGGAAGACCAAAGTGAATCCATACATGCTCAAAGAAGAGTTTAACAATACCTTTTGTTGTTATTCTCTTCTTACAAGTTAAAAAAATAGCTAAGAGAAGCTATCAACAATTAAAAAGACATAGACATTGACATGCTTGAAAGAAGGCAGATTGGTTAGGAAGTCCATAGATATAGACTCCCATGGCTTGTTAAGAATGGATAATGGGGTGTACAATCCCCACTTCTTGAATGTTGGCTTAGCAATGGCACAAGTTGTGCATGCTTTGATGTAGTTGTTGATGTCCTAATGGATCTTTGGTCGATAAAAATATCTTTGTATTATTGCTGTAATCTTCTCTACACTAAAATGCCCTAGTACATGATGATAATGTGCCTCCCAGATCATCTTTCCATGCTCGCTTGAAGGAGCAAAAAAATGTCCTAAATGGCAAAGTAATCCATCCTACAAATCGAAATAAAAAACTGGTATACTTACAAGCAATGCTTGATATATGTTAATAAAATTAGGTCACTAAGATAGAGTTGAGGCCAATCAACAATGTCATGTCCATAGGGTTTGAGGATTGTAGTTAATGCTCCAATTGGAGGGCGACTCAAACAATTTGCAATTCGATTGGTACTTCCTTTCTTGTACTTAATGTTGGGGTGGACGTTTTTTGATGGCGATCATTCTGTAGCTTTGCCTAAATCTACATGAACTGAAGGGGGCAGTGATATATAGGATAATAGTTTCCTTTCCTAGAATATAATGTTTCCATTGTTGAGAAGCTTGAACAATGGAGTAGAGCTCCTTATCGTAATTTGGGTATTTGTGTACTATGTCATCGAGAGCCTCATTGTGGTAAGAAACCGGATGTCCACGGTCAATGAAAACAACATTGATTGCATATTCATAGGCCTATATTGAATGACCATTTGTAATATTCCTAACCCGGCTAGTCAAGGAGAGATTGCTAATCTCATGTGACCAAAATCTGATCTGATACACTAGGGGTTTCTAGATGCGTTTTAGATGTGTATGTGTATAATTATTTGTTTACAAGATATAAATGAGCATACAAATAGTAAATGAGACAAAAGACAACAAACTATGTATTATAATATCTCTGCGGAGTACAATGCCGAATGCGGTTGAATAAAATAAATCACTCGTCTAGATCAATGACAAAAGGATCTTAGCCGGAATAAAATAAGCAAATTAAAACAATAATTCCCGATAATAGACGGACACTGCAGGATCAATGCATGAGGTGTAAGATCTGTTGTAAGCTACGACAACTCATACGACAACTGCTGCAAGTCTGGAAAGTTTGCCCTGGTGGCTAGACCTCTTAGATTGGCCTGGAAACTGTCCCAAACAGTGCGCCCTGCTGTCTCTCTCAGTCCTGGTGACTGACCGACCCTCTGTTGTCTCTCTCAGTCCTGGTGACTGACTGGTCCTCTGCTGGTATGTTTGGACCCCAGATGGATCCCCCTAAGGAAATGCACCCCCTTTGCTACTGGAAAACTGCGCCCTAGTGATTCCACCGTTGGAATTGGCTGATATGTGTCTCAAACTGATCGCCCTGGCCTACTGTGAAATGGGTCGGAAGGATTTTCCAGGATCTGATCTGATGATCGCTCGGGAACCCCAAATGTCTCCTCCCCAAGTGCCGCAACCTCAACGACTGGAAAATGTGTCACAGATGATTTCTCTGTCGGAATCTGATGAAAAACTGGGAAAAAGATGCGCCTTGCCTTCCTCTCAAATGGGTCGGAAGGGAATCTCTGGATTCTCCCTGTATGGGACAAGTCGACTCAATACCTCCTTAGAAGTTGCGCCCTCACCCTGAATAAGTGTGCCCTTGTTGTTGGAACTTGTATAACTGCTGTTGAAAACTGATGGAAGACCTGTGTGATCTCCCCGGTGACTAGGGTGTGTCTCTCAACACCGAAATCAACCACTGGTGTATTCCTCCTGGAATCCACTGAGCTATCTCTCCTGAGATGTGCCTCTCTCCTTAATGACAAGTCAAAATCTGCATAACACTGATTAGGTCGCTTTACCTTCTCTTATAGCTGCCCGAAACCCGAATTCGCTGTTTCTAATTTTAGCTCATCTGTTCTATTTTTAGCTCAATTTGGCTTAAAAGCGCTTTTAGCCACTTTTAGTTCAATGTTACTTTCAAATTATAACACCCTTGGCTGGAATGACCTCTAGTAACCTTGTTTACCCCTTTCTGGCCCTGGCTATAGTCTAACGGGGCTGTTTAGACCATTAAGCCTCCTCTCTCGAGATCCTATTTGGAAAGGGACATTACAGTTCTCCCTTCCCGAAATTGCTTGTCCTCAAGCAATACCAATCCAGGGTGCTGGAACACATGCTCGCTCTCTGAAGAAGCATCCTCGACTGGAAACCCTTTCCATCTGATCGAACACTCTCTGATGACCCTGCTCCTCAGTTTCCGCTCTCAGAACTCCAATACCTTCTCCAGAACCAACTCCAACTGTCCCTCATCCAATGGGGGAAGCTCCTCTGATGTGCTGATGAGTTGTCCCATCGCCTTTTTGAGGCAAGATACGTGGAACACATTATGAATCTTGCTCCCCTTTGGAAGCTCTAGTTCATAAGAAACCTCGCCTACCCGGCATGATCCTGTAAGGTCCATAAAATCTGGGCTTGAGCTTCTCGGCCCCACTCTTCTTCAGAGATGTCTGTCTGTAAGGTTGGAGTCTCAAGAAAACCAAATCCCCAACCTCAAAGTCACGCTCTATCATGTGCCTGTCCGCACTCATCTTCTGCCGATTCTGTGTTGTCTGCAGGTTCTCTATAGGCAATTTGAGAATCTCCTGACTGTCTGTGATCCAATCCTTGGCCTTGGGAGCTCTGCTCAACCCGAAAACCAAGTCTACCAAAGTGGGAGCATCATACTCGTACAATGCTCGGAAGGATGTCATACCAATGGACATGTGCAAAGTGGTGTTGTAGCAATGCTCGCCTAAATGTAGCCACCTGACCCATATTCTCTGCTGTTCACCCACATAGTTCCTCAAATACCATTCAACCCACTTGTTGACGATCTCGGTCTGCCCATCTGTATGAGGGTGATAGCTGGTGCTGGGTTTCAACTCTGTCCCCACCAATCTAAACCTCTATTACCAACATCGCGATATTATCGGCAAAACAGTCAACGAAAATAATATCGGCGAAAATAGCGCGATATTTTACCCCCTTTGAAAATATTGCGATATTATTGTAAATAGCGCGATAATATCGCGCAACGATCCAAAATATCTCTAGAGGTGGACAGGGCTGGAAATAAAGCCCGATTTTCAGTTTTTGTTTTGTCATTTTGCAAGTGAAGTGTGGGGTTTGGAGAGCAAAGGAGAAAGAGGCGAGTTTGCCTTCAACCAAAGACGAGGAGGAGCGAGATTTTGAGCACTATGACCTGTTTATTGTGAAGTTGGGATTGATTTCTCTCAAGCAAGGGCGCATTTGCAGGTATGGGCAATAGTTTGTACCATTTATTTTTTTAATTTTTTTAATTTTTTCTATGTATCCTTCATCTTGGTAGTTAGGGAATGTTGTTTTTAGCTGCCATGAAATTATTTTGGAGTGTGGATTGATTTCCAACAGTTTTTTTTTTAAATTTTTGCAAATTTATGATAGGTTTTTTTAATTTTTTAATTTATCAGTTTTCAACTTTCCCCCCATTTTGAACATTTGTATTTAGTAATTTACTATTACAGTTTACTTGTATGGTGATTTTAATTTTTTTCCACTATTTTTGTGCCCTAGGTTTGATCACTTGAAGATTGAAAATGCCGAGAAAATTGGATCCTATGTGGGAATATGGTGATCCCGAGGGGGGTTTTAATAGACAAACTTTGTATTGCAAGTTGTGTAAGGTGAGAATGATGGGGGGAATTACCCGGCTGAAATACCACCTTGCAAGAATCCCGAGACATGAAGTGGATATTTTGCCCAAATTCGACCGCGGAAATCATGCATATTGCCAACAAAGCGCTTGAGGAGTTGGGTTTAACTAGAGATTACAACAAAGCCAAGAAAGCTCAATTTGCAAACCGTGGAATATCTGAGGAGGGAAGGTCGGCTGCTTCAATTCCACCTTCTACCTCATCGTATTTTGTTTCTAGAACCACACCTGGTGCACAACCTTCTATCGGGTCAATGGTAAAACAAAAGGAGAAGGAAGAGGTTGATAAGTTGGTGGGTAAGTGTTTCTTATGGAGTGACATTCCTTTTAACATTGCCAAGAACAACCCATTCTATCAACCAATGTTTGATGCAGTTGCTGTTGTTGGCCCGGGGTACGAGGCCCCTACCTATGAGGAGTTGAGAGGGCCTATCCTTCAGAATGAAAAGATTGATTGTGCCAGCAGATTGGAGGAGCTTAAGGCATCATGGGAAATCACTGGATGCACTGTGATGTCAGATGGTTGGACGGACCAGAAGGGTAGGACACTTCTTAAATTCTTGGTTAATTGTCCCAAGGGGTCAATGTTTGTTAAATCTGTTGATGCATCTGCACATGTTAAAGATGCAACATTGTTATGTGACTTATTGGATGAGTTCATTTGGGAGGTGGGTCCACAACATGTTGTCCAAGTCATAACAGACAACGCTGCTAACTATGTTGCTGTAGGTAGGATGCTTATGCAGAGGTATCCTACATTGTTTTGGACTCCTTGTGCTGCACATTGTATAGATTTGATTTTGAGAATATGGGAAAAATTCCTTATATCAGGGACATTGTTGAATCGGCTAAGAGCATCACAAAATTCATATATAATCATGCATTTGTGCTTAGCTTGATGAGAAGATTCACAAATAACAGGGAGTTGGCGTGTCCTGCAATCACGCACTTTGCCACTAGCTTCATATCTCTTCGATCTATCTTGGTTTGTATGCGGGACCTGAAGACGATGTTTGTTTCACATGAGTGGGATGATTTATCATTTAGCCGTAAACCGGAGGGGGAGGCCATATGTAGGCTTGTGTCATACCAGGAGAGCTTCTGGGTGGGAGTGGAGGAGGTGATTGCCATTAGCGAACCTTTGGTAAAGGTTCTTCGATTGGTTGATGGAGACAAACCCACAATGGGCTACTTGTATGAGGCCATGGATAGGGCCAAAGACGCCATCCGTGCCTACTATGATGACAAGGGAGATGATGGATTTCAGAGACAACTACATATATGGGGAGTGATTGATCAGCGATGGAACAATACACTTCATCGCCCAATTCATGATCAACGATGGAACAATACACTTCATCGCCCAATTCATGCTGCAGGGATTTACCTCAATCCTGCATTCTCTTACTCATGTGGTTTTAGATTTGATGTTGAGGTTATGGAAGGATTCCTCACATGTGTTGAGAGAATGGTGCTAAGTCATGAAGAACAAGCAGAGATTTCCAAAGAAATGGAAATATATAGGATGTCTGGTGGGATTTTTGGCTCTCAGATGGGTATAGCTGATAGGAAGACCAAAATGCCAAGTAAACTTCATTAAATTTCAAATTTCAACTTTCAATGTCTTTTCTTTCAACTTTTAACTTTCAAATTTCAATGTCTTTTCTTATGTTTCTCTTATTTGTTGTAGATGCTTGGTGGACAAGCTATGGTGGTAGAGTACCCCATCTACAAAAACTTGCCATTCGGGTGCTTAGCCAAACATGTAGCTCTTCAGGATGCGAGTGCAACTGGAGTGCATTTTATAAAATACACACCAAGAAGCGCAACATGTTACAAATTTTCAAATTAATTTTTTAATTCATTATAAATTAAAATTAAAATTATAATATTATTATTAATTTATAATTTATGGCCCTCATACAGGTTGGAATTCCAGTGCCTCAATGACATGGTATATGTCTACTACAATCTTCGATTGTATGTGAGGCAGATTCAGAAAACACCTGATGTGGATGCCATTTCGTTGGATGGGATTGACACCAATGCTGAATGGAGGGTTGAGTCCGAGAGGCCTATCTTGGAAGTGATGCCTGATTGGATACAACAGGAGGTAGAGGGGGCAATAGCAGAGGAAGAGGAGGCAGAGGGGGATGTTACAGAGCAGAGTCCGCCATCATCTTCATGGACTCAGACAGAGGGAGTTATACTTGGCAGTAGCACCAGTAGAGGACACCAGAATCTAGCTCCTGCTTCTTCTACAGGACGTCAGAGTCAAGTGCCAGTCCCAGGGGCTTCTTCCTCTAGAGGAAAAGCTATCACCTTTTCCCGTAAAAGGGGCAGAACAAATCATTAGACTTTATTTGATTTCATTGTAGATGACTCATGATGATGAGATACATTCGTCACTTATTATATTTTTTGATGATATTTGGAGGCTTTAGACTCTGGACATGATTCAGTGTTGGTCTGTAGACTGTGATGTATTCGAGTTTACTAGACATCTTATACATCTTATATATGAGTTCTCTTTTCATATATATGTGGAAATGCATTTATTTGATGTTGTTGATGCTTTAGATATTCAAAAAATTGATAAAAAATGAATATTTTTGTATTTTTTTCGTTCTTACGACATTTTCCGATATTTTTCCCTGATTTTGCCGATATTTTCCTTTTCGGACCCCCGACGATATTTTGTCGTTCTCGATGTTGGTAACACAACTCCCTCCAGAATGTCCCAACAAACTGATTGTCCCTGTCACTGATGATGTTCGTCGGCAACCCATGAAGTCTGAACTTTGAAGACCTCTCTGAAGAATAACTCGACTACTTGAACTACGTTGTAATTTGTCGGTATGGCATAGGAGTGAGCAAACTTGGTCAATCTGTCGACCACTACATAGATGCAGTCCTTACCTTGGGAAGTGGCTGAAGTAGCCCTGCTGGAAGCATATGCTCTGACTTATTCTGCTGACAAGTCACACACTCACTGATGTACCTCATAACGTCCTGTTTGAGGCCCTTCCATGAGAACCTCTCCCTGATCTGCCTGTAGGTCTTGAAAAACCCCTGATGGTCTGCTAATGGTGAATCATGAACTGCTGTGAGGATCTTCTTCTTGAGCCCTGACTCTGGTACTAAGTAGACTCTGTCCTTGTAGAATATGACATCGTCAAAGACCCTGTACCTGTCATCCTGAATCTGTCCATCCAGAACCTCACAAGCGAACTTGTTCTTGGAATATTCCACTAACAAGTGGGATTTCCAATCTGCTGAAATCTCCATCAAAGAACATTACGCAGGTCTCCTAGATAGCGCATCGACCACAATGTTCTTCTTCCCCTTGACATACTCTATGTCGAAGTCGAATGCCTGTACCTTCGTCACCCATTTCTGTTGGCGCTCACTGAGGTCCTTCTGCTCAAGGAAATACTTCAAGCTGTTGTGATCTGTTTTGACCACGAATTTGCTGCCCACCAAATATTATCTGAATTTGGTCAAGGCATGCATGATTGCCAGCATTTCCTTGTCATAAATGGAGTACAACCTCCCGGGCTGACTAAGCTTCCTGCTCTCGAATACAATGGGGTGTCCTCCTTGCATCAAAACTGCCCCGATACCCTCGTCGGATGCATCACACTCTAATACAAATGGCAAAGTGAAGTCTGGTAATGCTAACACTGGACATGTGCCCATGACTTCCTTCATGTTATCAAAGGCTTTCTGTGACTCATCGGTCCAAATGAAGGCCCCATGTTGGGTGAGATCTGTAAGTGGTGCTCCAAGCTGAGAAAAATGCCTGAAAAACTGCCTGTAATAACTGCATAGCCCAAAGAAGCTCCTCAACTCTGTCATGTTCCTGGGTGTTGGCCAATCCAGAATGGCCCTGATCTTCTCCTGGTGCACCTGTACCCCCTGTGCACTGATGATGTGGCCCAAGTAAAGCAACTCTGTCATACCGAACTCACACTTGGACTCTTTGGCGTATAATGACTGTGTCTCCATGATATTCAGTACCTCATCTAAGTGCCTCATATGCTCCTGCCATGTCTTGCTATAGACCAAGATGTCGTCGAAGAAAACCAAGACCGATTTCCTCAACTGATCCCTGAATATGTGGTTCATGCAAGACTGGAATGTAGACGGTGCGTTGGTTAGCCCAAATGGCATAACCAGAAACTCGAAATGATCAAAGTGGCATATGAATGTCGTCTTCTCTATGTCTTTCTCTTTGATGCTGATCTGATAATATCTAGAGCGAAGATCAATCTTAGAGAAGAAAATTGCTCCATGCAGCTCATCCATCAACTCATCTCTGCGAGGGAGAGAATACTGGTTCTATATGGTCTTCTTGGTCAAGGCTCGGTAGTCAATGCACATCCTCATGGTACCATCCTTCTTCAGAACTAAGACAACTGAAGAAGCGAATGGACTGCTGCTGGGTCTGATGTGTCCCATCGTTAGCAATTCCTTAATTGCTTTCTCTATCTCATCCTTGAACCTCCTAGGATGACGATAGGGTGGTGTGATCATAGGTTTGGCCCCCTCCTCCAACTCAATGGTGTGCTCAAACCTCTCTGTCCGGTGGCCTCCCTTGTGGAATTGAACCAAAAACATGCTAATGCCGTCCCAACAAGTTCCTGATCTTTGTCTGATACTGCTGTCGACCCTCTGAATCCTTTTGTGTAGTGATCAAGCACTCTGCAGCATATGCTACCTCCCCATGCTTGAAGATCCTCTCCATCCTCTTAGCCGAAACTGTCCGGGGTGCCCCAGTCAACATGCCCCTCGGAATGATCCTCTTCCCCTCATTGTCCATGAACCCCATCTCCAAGGTTTGGTAGTTAGTGGTGATTTTGCCTAATGTGATCAACCACTGGACTCCGGAGTCCCAATACCAAATCTGTGTCAGATAGGTCAACTACATAAAATGTGTCTAACTGTGTAGTTACCTAACTTTATCTCTAAGTCTGGGACTCTGTTAAGACACTCCATTGTATGGCCATCTGCGACTGCAACATCGAATCCCTCAAACTCCTCTGTTTGAAGTGCCCTCCTCGACACCAATGAAAGCATCAATGAAGTTGTGGGTGGCCCCACCATCGATTAGGGTGATTGCCCGATGTCCCTGAATAGTCCCTCTGATCCGAAGGGTGTCATACCTGGGAACACCAAAAAGGGTCGCTATGACTCCTCCCTTTGTTGGTTTTCGTGTGTTAGCCTGCTTAGGAGGCTGTGGCGCTACCTGTGGATGGGTCCCTGTCGGTGTTGGTGGTCTCCGTGGAGGCTGCTCCTCTGCCTGTGATGGCTCCTCCTCTGAGCTAGTGGATTCGTTGTCCTGCCCCTCCTCCTCACTATCCACACTGTCTGCTGCCACCTCAATATAATGGATCTCTCCCTTGCCCATGCACCTAAGGCCTGGAACCCAAGGGTCTTGTTATCGCTCAGTTTGTAGTCTAGGTCAGGTAGCTTAAAAGTAAAGGTCAAACTGGCGTAACAGGAGCTTCCCCACCCACTGTCACCTCGATGGGGGGCTCTTTCTATTTAGGGTGGCTAATCCCAAGGGAGACGTCCCTNTTATGGAAGGATTCCTCACATGTGTTGAGAGAATGGTGCTAAGTCATGAAGAACGCGCAGAGATTTCCAAAGAAATGGAAATATATAGGATGTTGGGTGGGACTTTTGGATTTCGGATGGCTATAGCTAATAGGAAGACCAAAATGCTAGGTAAACTTCATTAAATTTCAAATTTCAACTTTCAATGTCTTTTCTTTCAACTTTGTAACTTTCAACTTTTAACTTCCAAATTTCAATGTCTTTTCTTATGTTTCTCTGATATTTTGTAGATGCTTGGTGGACAAGCTATGGTGGTAGAGTACCCCATCTACAAAAACTTTCCATTCGGGTGCTTAGCCAAACATGTAGCTCTTCATGATGCGAGCGCAACTGGAGTGCATTTGATAAAATATACACCAGCAAGCGCAACAGTTTACAAATTTTCAGATTAAATTTTTAATTCATTATAAATTATAATTATAATTATAATATTATTATTAATTTATAATTTATGGCCCTCATACAGGTTGGAATCCCAACGTCTCAATGACATGGTATATGTCTACTACAATCTCCGATTGTTGGTGAGGCAGATTGAGAAAACACATGATGTTGACGCCATTTCGTTGGATGGGATTGGTATCAGTGTTGAATGGAGGGTTGAGTCCGAGAGGCCTATCTTGGAATCGATGCCTGATTGGATACAACAGGAGGTAGAGGGGGCAGTAGCAAAGGAGGAGGAGGCGGAGGGGGATGTTACAGAGCAGAGTCTGCCACCATCTTCACGGACTCGGACAGAGAGAGTTGTACTTGGCAGTATCACTAGTAGAGGACACCAGAGTCCATCTCCTGCTTCTTCTACAGGACGTCAGAGTCAAGTGCCAACCCCAGGGGCTTCTTCCTCTAGAGGAAAAGCTATCACCTTTTCCCGTAAAAGGGGCAGAGCGAATCATTAGACTTTATTTGATTTCATTGTAGATGACTCATGATGATGAGATACATTTGTCACTTATTATATTTTTTGATGATATTTTGAGGCTTTAGACTCAGAACATGATTCAGTGTTGGTCTGTAGACTGTGATGTATTCGAGTTTACTAGACATCTTATATATGAGTTCTCTTTTCATATTTATGTGGAAATGCATTTATTTGATGTTGTTGATACTTTAGATATTTAAAAAATTGAAAAAAAAATGAATATTTTTGTATTTTTTTCGTTCTTACGACATTTTCCGATAGTTACCGATATTTTCCCCGATATTGCCTATATTTTCATTTTCAGACCCTCGACGATATTTTGCCATTGTCGATGTTGGTAACACTGATAAAAATGCATTCAAAAAGGTTGTGGATTTTGGCAAGGGGTATGTTCCCCCTGGGTCCGAGGCTTTAAGGACCACGTTGCTAAAGAAAACAAAGGAAAGAGTGACAAAGAGGTTGGCTAGTATTAAACAAACTTGGAAGTATATAGGTTGCACAATTTGGTGTGAGGGTTGGTCGGATTTATGCCATCGACCATTGATTGATGTGCTTGTTTATTGCGCTCAAGGGGTATTTTTTTAAGGAAATTAATGCAATGGATCAAGTGAAGACAACTAAATAAATTTCCAAAATTTTGGATGAAGCAATTCAAGAGGTTGGCGAGGAAAATATTGTCAAAGTTGTCACCGATAATGTCTCAAATTGTGTCGGTGCAGGAAAGATGATTATGGAGAAGCATAAGAGCATTTATTGGACCCTTTATGCAGCTCATTGTTTTGATCTATTGCTACATGATTTAGCGAAATTTCCATGGATCAATGAGACAATTCGAAGAGCAAGAGCAGTTGTAAACTTTGTCATTAACCATCGTCTCATATTGAGCATACATAGAAAAAATGCAACTAGAGAGTTGTTGAGGCCTAGTGAGACAAGGTTTGCCACATTTTACATTACTCTGAAAAGAGTTGTTGAAGAAAAAACAAGCTTAAGGGTTATTTTCTGCAATGTTGAGTGGCAGAGATCTCACCTTTCAAAAGAAGCAAAGGGAAAGAATGTAGAAGAAATAATGCTAGGCAACAGCTTTTGGCAAAATACTAAAAAAGTGTTAAAAATGTATGGTCCAATTGTTGATGTGCTTCGGATGGTTGATGGTGAGAAACCTTGTACCCCTTTTGTTTATGAGGGCATGGACCATTGCAAAGAAGCCATTGCAAGTGCTTTTGATAACATGTAAGTTGATTACCAGGAGATTTGGGAGATAGTTAATCGATGATGGAAGATGATGCATAGTCCTTTACACGTAGCAGCATTTCTAATTTCTTGAACCCAAAACAGTTTGACAGTATCCTCTAACATGAGGTTTATACATTGGGTGGCACATGGGGTCCAGAATATGGTGGAGTGCCTCTCCATCAATAATCGTCCAGCAGCCATATAGTTGGTTGCATTGTCAGTGACAACTTGAACAACATTTTCTACCCCCACCTCTAAGATAACTGAATCTGTCAAATCACAAAGAAGTTCGGCATTCTTTAATTGGCCAGATGCATCCATAGGTTTCAGGAACATGTTGCCCATCTGGCAAAAGGCTAGAAAATTGAGCAAGGTCATCTTTCTCCTGCTAGTCTACCATGAATAGCAGATACCACGTTGGATCTCTTTCACATCCTGAATTTATTCTGCCAACATATCAATTCTTAAAACCTTTTATCATCTTTGAAGCCCAACCTAGCAATCACGTTAAAGGCAATGGATTAATAATAATAGAAGTCCCCAATCACCTTTATGGCTTGTTATTGCACATTTTACCTCCAACCTATGCAATGAAAGATATATTGGGAGCCAAGTCTAGTACCGCGTGCAAAGAAGGTGTGCACATTGCCCCCATCGGTGTGATCAATGTGAATAGGTCGGCCCCCCACCTTCAATTCTACTTGTTCTATTAACATGATTCCTACCTATAGGAGCCCATTGTGTTTCTTCTAGTTTGGCATTCTCTACAAAATCATATGTAGCTTCCCATGCCAATGTATTAGATGACCGACTAACATCACCCATAATTTTACTCCTATTAGGGGACCACATCATCAAGACCTATCTCACTATAGCGTCCCCTGCCATCAACCCCACTGCCGGGCAACGCTACTACGCGGAACATTCTCATACTTATACATATAACATGCATATTAAATCAAATTAACAGATTTAATGAAATTTAACCAACAATACAAAGTAATCACAGTATCACTGCTAACATACAGAATTAATGGAATTAATAGTAAATATCATTGCAACGGAAAACATGATAATATTACAAGCATCACAGACATGCATTTTAATTGAAATTAAACACATAATGATACTTATATTTGAAACTGTAGTAACTCCACCAACTACGTGCAGACCTTCCACGAACCTCCCAGCCTTAGACCACGCTGCTCATCACGCTCAACGGTGGGTCACCCCCAAGATGGGACTAAGCTCCACCCAAGGCAAGGGAATCCTAGACTAGGCTGAGGTTACAGGAAAAATGCACAGAGCAACTGGAAGGATTCTCTCCAGGAGCCTTCTTACGCCCACTACTCACGGACTCTCATTCCCCACATGCATGTTCCACCCGGGAGTATACACCTTCACAAGCACAGTCCATGGATGCTTCACCTCCCTCTCTGAGTCTCGGAATCAGGCCGGATCAAGAATTCTCAGAGCTCCGTAGTTGGTGCTGGACTCTCTCTGGGAGAAAACCACTTCCCAGCAAACTCTCTCACTTGGAGAGAGCTGCTCACAGGCCTGACAACCTGCCTCTTCTACTACAGGCCTGACAATCCGCTTCTTCAGCACACTACTCGACTCAGCTCCAGCCAGGTGAGGACAATAGCAATGGTTCATCACTCATTCACACAGGGATGACAGCAGCAACAACAGATGGCATGGCACCGCAAGCAGCAACAGCCCACGCTAAGACACAGCACAACTAAGGCGATTACTCAGGTGTCAGGTTCCTCAGAAGACACAGAACGGTTCATGGATTTCAGGTCTTAGGTGCGTGCGTGAATATTGCAAAGGTCGAATACAGAGGCCATAGGATTCACGGGAATACACCG
>SNQJ01S0028833.1:336025-353929 GCA_010110895.2 Picea sitchensis
CCTCGAGACATGATCTCCTAGTTATCCCTAGATATCGGGGATAACAAGTACTTCATGTCTAGGATCTGTGGGCCTCGAGACATGATCTCCTAGTTATCCCTAGATATCGGGGATAACAGGTCTCTGCAAGAGAAGCATAACTTCTTTCTCATCAACTCTCGTCTGGTGTTATCGTCCAATTTGGGCTTACCCTTCCATTCCCTTTGAGGATTTCTTTGATCCTTGTCTCTCAGTGGTACAAAGGGTTTGGTAATAGGTTTGGGTTTCAGTGCTGAGTCCCCCATGTCCCTCGTTCGCACAATGGCCTCCTGTAGGTTGTGAGCTTGAAAGCCTTAACCCAACTTCTCAATGGCTCTGTCAATGCTTCGTTGAACAACATCACCAGTCTGTGCTCTGATATGTCGGATACGACCACTGCCTTCCGCTGGAACTCTGTGATGAAGGTCTCTACTGATCATGTCTGTCTCGACTCTCGACTCTCAACTGCGTAAGGTCCCTAAAATGGAGCTCTGGATCTCTCCTGTCAAATCTCTCCATCAACCTCTCTGTCAACTCTAAGTATGAAGTAATGCGATTGTAACCTAAGGTCACCAGCCCATGGTACCACTAGTCGTGGGCCTCCCCATCCAAGTGCAAAGTGGCAAAACTGATAGCCTCAGACTCTGTCCTCGGGTTAAGCTTGAAGTATGTATCAAGCTTTTGTACCCATGCCTGAGCTGAGCATCTTGACGATCCGTCGAAATTAGGAATGTTCACCTTTTCCACTTTCTTGATGAAATCCATGTTGTGAGTTTGCCCATTGCCCCTCTGTGCCTCTCGGGGTCTGTTTCGATATTGAATTGAACAATGGTCTTGCAAACTCTTGTCTGCATGGAACTCTGGTGCTAGTGCAAAGTAGTCTCTCCTGTACTCCCCGAATGGATCCTGTGGCGCTACCTGTCCCTGTCCTGATTGTCCTCCTGCATTCCCTGGCTGTCCCAATGGCTTTCCTCCCTGGAACTGTGGGTATAAAGGTCAGGGAATCCTCCCAGATGATGTGTAGGCTCGGACTGGTGAAAGGTGTGTACTAGCTCCGCCTTGAGATCTACTGGAGTCACTATCCCAACCTCCCTGGTGTCCTTTTGAACCACTCGCTCCTCCTGCGGCATTGGCACCTATAGTGCTCATGTTATGATGGATCATCTGTGTACTGATGGCCATTTGTTTTATGGCGTGCATCATGTCCCTCTGTCCTCTAGCTAGGTCATTCAACATGGCCTACGTACTGTTAACATGTGTCTCGGGGCCTTTCCCCTTCGCTTTGGTGTCTCACGCATGTCACCCATAGTCCTCTCTATCTCTGCCTTTGTGTCAGAGATGATATGCTCTCTGTCCTCTAGCTCTGGCTCTGTATCAGACTGAGTGTGGAAGGGAGTATAGTCCCTTCTGTTCCTGTCTCTCTTGTCTCTGCTATGACCTTTGCGGTACTGGAGGTACTCGTCCCCAAAATGTCCTCTGCCCTCTGGGTATTCTTCACCTGTTCCCAGAATCATGGGGTCATGAGAACTACTTTCTTCACAGGCTGGCAGGAAGAAAGCTTTGATACCACTGTAATGTTCCTGACCCGGATAGTTAAGGAAATACTACTAATCTCATGTGACCAGAATCTGATCTTGATGCATTGGGCGTTTTTGGATGCGTTTTAGATGTGCATGTGTATAATTATTTGTTTACAACATATAAATGAGCATACAGATAGTAAATGAGACAAAAGACTGCAAACTATGTATTATGATATCTCTGCGTAGTACAATGTCGAATGCGGCTGAATAAAATAAATCACTCGGCTAGATCAATGACAAAAGAATCTTAGCCAGAATACAACAAGCAAACTAAAACAATAATACCCGATAATAGACGAACACTGCAGGATCAATGGGTGAGGTGTAAGATTTGCTGCAAGCTATGACAACTCATACGACAACTGCTGCAAGTCTGGAAAGTTCGCCTTGGTGGCTAGACCTCTCGGATTGACCTGGAAACTATCCCAAACAGTGCACCCTGCTATCTCTCTCAGTATTGGTGACTGACCGACCCTCTGCTGGTATGTCTAGACCTCAGATGGATCCCCCTGGGGAAATGTGCCCCCTCTGCTACTGGAAATCTGCGCCCTAGTGATTCCACTGTCGGAATCGAATGATATGTGTCTCAAACTGATCGCCCCGGCCTATTGTGAAATGGGTCAAAAGGATTTCTCTGGATCTGATCGGATGATCGCTCGGGAGCCCCAAATGTGTCCTCCCCATGTGTCGCAACCTCAACGACTGGAAAATGTGCCCAAGATGATTTCTTCGTCAGAATCTGACGTGAAACGGAGCAAAAGATGTGCCTTGCCTTCCTCTCAACTTGGTCGGAAGGGAATCTCTGGATTCTCCCTGTATGGTACAAGTCGACTCAATACCTCCTCAGAAGCTGCGCCCTCACCTTGAATAAGTGTGCCCTTGCTGCTGGAACCTGTATAACTGTTGCTGAAGACTGAGGGAAGACATGTGTGATCTCCCCGGTGACTAGGGTGTGTCTCTCAACACCAAAATCAGCCACTGGTGTATTCCTCTTAGAATCCACTGAGCTTTCTCTCCTGAGATACGCTTCTTTCCTCAATGACAAGTCAAAATCTGCATAATACTGAATTAGGTCGCTTTACCTTCTCTTATAGCCACCCGAAACCCTAATTTGCTATTGACTCTAATTTTAGCTCATTTGTTCTATTTTTAACTCAATGTCGCTTTCAAATTATAACACCCTTGGCTGGAATGACCTCTAGTAACCCTGTTTACCCCTTTCTGGCCTTGGCTATAGTCTAACGGGGCTGTTTAGACCATTAAGCCTCCTCTCTGGAGTTCCTATTTGGAAAGGGAAATTACACCGTTTCAGTTCTAGGAGATTATGGATTGGTGCTGCACAAAGTTACTACTTCAATCTTCAAATTCCCATTGTTGGGTTGCAATCTCGATGGACTTGGTTTTGGCACCCCCTCTTGTTGCCTGATTCAGGGGCCATGAGATGCGGGAGAACCCCAACACAAACCTGCAATAGAAATTGGCAAGGCCCAAGAAGCTACAACGTTTCATGAGTGTTGTTGGGATTGGCCAATCTCTAATCACTTGGATCTTTGTTGGATCCACATGTATTGCATCTTAATGCACAATGTATCCCATGTATTGGGTTCTTTGCATACCAAAAGAACACTTTTCTAAGTTTGCATACAAATTGTGGTGAGGTAGAGTGATGACAACTTGTTGAATATGTTCAAGTTTCTCCCCCCATGTTTTGCTCAAAATAAGGATATCGTCTAGGTAGACAACCACAAACGAATTAGTGAAAATTTGCAAGATGTCGTCCATCATCCTCATGAACATTGAGAGGGAATTTGTTAAAATGAAAGGAATAACTAACCATTCGAACAAGGCTTCCTTGGATTTCAATGTGGTCTTCCATACATCAACTGATTTGATTGCCACTTGGTGGTACCCTAGTTCGAGATCAAATTTGTTGAAGAATTTCATTGCTTTGAGCTAATCTGGCAAGCATTCAATTTGAGGGATGGGGCATCTATTTTTGATCGTGATCTTGTTCAATCATTTGTAATCAATATAGAGTCGCCATGAGCCATCCTTCTTTTGAACTAGAACGATGCAACTCCCATAGGGTATAGCATTGGTGTGGATGTGGCCTTTCTCGATGAACTCTTGAATTCGCCACTTCATCTCATCATTTTCCAAATAGAACACTTGTACACAGGGCCATTAGGCCAAGGATGCTTGGTGTTAGATCTATTTGATGCTTTACTAGATAGTGTAGTGGTACTTATGAGGGAACATGAATATGTTGTAGTATTTTTCCATTAGTGGATCTACATGTTTCTATCCTGGTATTTTCCCACCAGTGGATCCATATGTCTCTATTGGTTCACTAGAATACTTGCAGTATTTTGGGTGGTTGCAAGGATCTTCCTTTTTCCATGGGATCTAATCATAAAAAGCATGAACTTCCCAGTTTTCGCAATCAACTTCTTGCATTGTTTAGCACTGATCAAAGCATTGTGGTGTAAGAAACAACCTCTAGATTGGTAGATTGCATGTCTTTTCCACATGTAAGGTTGATCAAGCAAAACATCACAAACTTTGAGGGGTGCAACATTGCATAATACCTCCTCCGTGAAAGGCTTGATGCCATATTCAAAATGACATTGTAGATTAATGCAAAGAGTTCTCTTCCTCGATTAATTTAGCTAATGCCTGTATAGTTGAGGGTGAGGGATTGATGGTAGTTTTAACCTTTTCACAACATTTGCGGAAATCAAGTTCTTTTGGTTGTCGTTGTAAACACTGAAATGCAATGTTGTCCCCTTCACCCACATCTGTGAGTGAAAGAGATCCTCTCCCTCTTATGACTCCGTTGGCTCTTTTGGTTGCACTTGTGAAGTGGTAATGGTGGTGTAGGGGTTGACTGCCTTGATTTGCTTCCCATTGCCTTAGGTTTGCATTGGTGCCAACTCTAATGTAGGTGCAGGAGTTTGCATCTTAATGATTAGAATCCACTGAGCCTGACACTCCTCTTTCGAGTGCCATTTGCTCTTGTCTATGTCACACCACTTGCCTGTGTCTTTCTTTGGCTTTCTGTTTGGGGGGTCTTCTTTGAAGGAGGCTTCTATCGCAATTCTGCTATTGGACCGCCTTGCCTTGCCCTTTGTGATGGAATTTGGAATTGCCTTTATTTTTCTTTCTTCGTGGCTTCTTTGCAGCACTAAATTCCTCCTTATCCTTTTGCTCAAAAGTTTAGTTTTCTTCAATTTTGATTGCATTTCTGTACGCTACTCCCATAGATTGGATGTTGAATAATTTCATCTTAGTTTGGATGTATCTGTGTAGACCGTTGCAATACTTAAAGAGTAAATGCTCTTGAACTTTTGAATGCCAAGCTTTGTGTACAAAGCATGCAATGCATTTGTATATTGTCACACAGATTGGTCTTGACCCAAAGGTGTCGTGTCCTCTTGGTGTATTGGTCATCATAGTTTTACATAGGAAGTTTTTGAGGGTATTCAATAAATCCCCTTGAGTAGGGATTGTGTCTTCAAATAGGGGACTTCCCTCGTCATCTTCCACAGTAGCTTATTGACAATGGTTGTCCCATGAATTCTTGACATAGGGAACTACTTCAATAGGACAAAAATAATCTTCTCTTTATTTGATAAACTATTAAAAAAAGTACCCCTCTAATTGATTAAGCCACTTTTCTACAACATCTTCATCTATGTTTCCTTCAAACAAAGGGATATCCAAATTAAATTGTACCTTCAACTATGTATGCCTGTTAAAGGGTTGGTTGGACAAAGATGGACACACACTACTTTGCAAAATTAATGTGTATAACAAGGGGAGATAGATTGTAGCAATGCGAGCCAAATTGCATATACAAACATGAACCAAATCTATTTTCAATCATTTACAGTAATCTACAACAATGGAATGTAACAATGAATAAATGAGAAATGCATAACTAATAGTACTAAAGATTCCTTGTTAATGTTAATCTTGAGTGGATATAGTCATGGTGGTAGCAATCTTTGTGAAAGAATAGATGCCTGCTACACTCATTTGTCAACAACCAAAAAGCTAAGAGCCAATACAAGAGAGTGATGCCCTTAATTATTCTTTTGCAATATGGAACTGAATCGTGAAGGAATTTAAGAGAAAGAGATCAAAGATGCAATGTAGGCAAAAAGCCAAAAATTAGAGGCAGTGGTGACTAATAGGTGGCCTTGTGGATAAGAGGTATGTCGACAAGGGGATTGTCACTGCAGTGTTCATAGATAAGGGGTTCATTGACAAGGGTGCTATTGACAAAGGATTTGTTGAGAAGAGCATCGTCGACATAAGGTTCGTCGACGAGGGCACCCTCGACAAGAGCATCGTCAACAAAGGATCCATTGACAAGAGAATCATTGATGGGGGACTTGTTGACAAGGGCCTTGCTGCTGTTGATATCAACAAAACAAACAACTATGGGTTTTTTTAGCATCAATGAAAGAAATGTCAACAGAGGTATTGTCGATGATGTAGAATTGCCTAGATCACCAGATGTCCCTCATTCATTGGGGAACATTATTTGAGGCTCGTACTTAGTCAAAGTTTATCCAAACTTGAGTGGTCTTGCTGCACTTTATGTAGTGGTATCATGCCTGTTTCCCATGGTTAGCTGATTCTTGCGGTATTGAGAATGAGATTTTTAGGAAATCCTGTGGTTTGGGCCATTTGCTTGTGGTATGATGACTCAAATTCCGGTTCAATATTCCTGGAAATACCACCTCCCTAATGGTGAGTGCAACGATTGGCAATGCCTCTCAAGTGTCACCAAATCTGTTTAAGCTACTCCATAGGTCTTTGTTAGGGGATCCAAATCTTATTCTCTCATACATCAAAACTTTGTCAAATTGTTAGCTCTCTAGAATTGTTTTGATATCCTTTCACCTTCCATGCTCTTGGTCTCATTGTGATTTGTTGTCTCTATCAATCCTTTACCCATTTGGAGGCTTCTGCAGGAGGTACATTGCTCTCCATTTCATTGCTTCAGTTGGCTTGATTGAGGTGTTTGGCTCCTTCATTGTTTGCATCCAGTGATCCAATCTCTCCTACTCTAAGAAAGCTTCGACACAAGTTTGTGGGTGAGGAGGTAACCTTTTCAACCGAGGCACACAGGGCATCATACCTGCACTTTACTTGTATTATCTTTAGTTGTATGCTTGGTTTGCTTGTTGTTCTTGTTTCATTTCATTTGGAGATAGCATATCCTACTTTGTTTACATAGGAGGAAGCACTTCATGGGTGCATAGAGTAGGATCTAACCTTCTTTGTTGCTTGTTGTTTGTTTTCTCTCTCTCTCTCTAAACCCTTCTAGTGTGCTGTAGAGTCATTTAGCATAGATTAGGGTTAGAATAGATTAAAACTTAGTTAAGGGCTTTTGCCCACCTAGGAGGTGAAATAAGTTCAAGGTTCCCTTCCCAGTTTGCTTACTCACAAAAAGGAATTGGGTAATCTATCTAATGCTTGTAGTATGCTGCTTTCATTGGGGTTAAAAGGGGTCTACTAAGGATGCATTCTCCTTTCATTTCTGTACTTTTCTTTGTGTAGAGCAAATAGTGCACATAAAAGAAAAAGGGAATAAACCTGTATTACTTCTCTTTCCATTTGATCTAATTTGCTTGTTGGTTTATCATTGCTGTTTAAATAAAACTAATTAACTTACCACACAAGCCACAACCAGCTGTAGATACACTAATCAAAATTAAGTTTTTAAGTAACTTAATGTCTTGCCTCTTGCTCCAACCTAGTTTTCCCTGGTTCTCCCAAAAACCGAGTGGTGACTCCATTTCCCTTCTGAGCAATCAAGCTTTGATTGTACCTCTCTTGGTGGTAGTGTGATACCTCACTCTAATTGTCATTGCTACAGTAACCCCTTGTCATGTAAAGTGCATTGGTCAATTCTACTATTATTTTCTTCATGTTGTTTTGCCCAAAATCTTGGATGACAAATTGTAAGTTGTTTTATAGTCTCATCCCCCCTTAAAACAAGTCATTGGCTCTATCCTTTGGCCTCTTGATCCAAGTGAGTTAGTTGAGGGAAGACAAACCTCATTAAATAAGGCCTTCAATCAGGTGTAGCCACCAAGAAGTGTTACATTCCAAACCTATACTATCCGTAGGTATATCTACTATGAAGAAAAAGCTGCTGATTTTGTGCATTCTTCTTATAATGTGGGACTTTCAAGTCATACTTAATGTCAACATGATATAAAGGTTTTTGTGTGTTTTAGATGTATTTTGTTTATTTCTCTTTTAATGAATGTGTGTATTATAGCTCTCCATAATGAAAGATCTTCAAATACTACCTGATTTGTTTGCTAGTAGTTTTATTTCTTCACAAAAGCTTTATAATTCTCTCAAAGTGCTCAAGACTGTCTACAATCTTGCTATCAAAGTTCGATAATGAGAAACATACCTGCCACTTCATCATGTAATTATATAAAACCTTTGTTTTTCATTATATAGTTTGATTGGCATGTAAGCAAGTAGGCATTGCCTGATATGTAAGTGTATTCTCAAGAGCTTCAACAGTTCAGGTTTCTTCATTTTTATTTTCTGTCATTTAACTTTGAACATCCGATGTCTACATTGCAAATACATTTAAGTATCCAGTATAGTACAATTGATCACCAAAAGATGTTTCTTTTTCATTCTACACTACTGAGCAACATATAACAACAAATGTTACCATGAAACAAATATCAGTTGTGTTCAGGTCTGGACCCTATATGAACATGTCAAACAGGGCCATCATTATCTTCCTATAATTCCATAGTTTCTCTATATTTTGAATTGTGAGCTTGACTTTCAAGCTTGAAGTAAAACTGCATAAGAAATCTACAATTTACATCTATGCTATACTCTCATGCGCGCCTGAGAAGATTTCTTCTTGTAATTCTTCATGTGTTTGGCTTTCCTACTCAACCTTTATCTTTGACCATCTTGAATATATTGTTTGAGAAATGCCTCATCAAATGTTTATATAGTTACAAAGGATTCCTAATTTGTTCTGAAGTTTTATGGAGCTATTATGTCTGTTACAAAATCTACATCAATGGTATTATTTTTGAGATCTTTTCTATATTCATACTATATATAATGTTGAAGTTTTACTTATACAGCTAGCAGTTACAGTTCTTCTTTATTATTATAATCATCTAGCATATTAGCTGCATAAATAAGATCACTGAAAGAGAGGCAATCACAGAAACAATAGCGACACAGAGATTATCCTGGGAATCCCTCATGGGGAAGAAAACCCAGCAAAAACTTCCTCAATATAGATAGACCAAAAACAAAGCAGAAGATCCTCTTCTACTCCTTCACTAGGAAAGAGTAGTGCACTACTTAACCAAGAGATACCAAGACATAGACCAAGAACCCTTCTTGACGTCACACCTAGCTGCAGTAGGTTTTCCTCCAAGACTTGTGCATTGCAGAGCTAGTTGGTGTGTATGTCCAAATGAGGCGCTCCTCCCTTATAAATAGTTGTATGGCCAGCCTAAAATTAGGTCCGGGCTAACCTGTCACTTTACCCTCTTAATTTACATTTAATTGTCGAGGCACAATAGGGATGACTTTTACAAAGGCACAATAGGGCCTAATTAACAAATATAATATAACAATATTATTCAACACTCCCTCTTAGGTATAATATTCTTCGAAGTTACAATATTTCAACACTCCCCCTTAACAAGAAGGGTATTCTACTGACAACATCAATAACAACTGACTGGACTCAATACAACATCAAGAGGAGGAGACATCGTCATTAACATCTGGAACACTGTCTGTCATATCTATAAATCATTGGAAGTTTTTCTCATCATCAACATCGGTAGAAACTGAGCATCGTCATCATCTGCAGTGCGAAGCTGGAGTAACATCATCATTGTTATCCCCATTTTGTGGATAACTAAGGAGATGATGTCTTGAGGCCCTCAGGTTGTAGATATGGAGTGTCGAGAGACTACATGACCAACAATACCCTTTGCACAGATGGAAAACCCACTCACCACCACAGATGGTCACAGGTTTACAGATGGCATCCACCACATCAGTTGGCTTCTGGAAGGCAGTGGGCCTTGCTCCATGAGGTACAAGTCAGTATTATGGTGAGCATCATTTCAATATTTAAGCCATTTGATTATGTTGTATCTTAGATTGCTCTAGATTTCATGATATGTGCTTGGACATTATGCCTTTTGCCCTGNTCCATGAGGTACAAGTCAGTATTATGGTGAGCATCATTTCAATATTTAAGCCATTTGATTATGTTGTATCTTAGATTGCTCTAGATTTCATGATATGTGCTTGGACATTATGCCTTTTGCCCTGCTTTACCTTGGTGGTTGACATTGTGCCCTATTAAGGGATTTTCCTTGGGAATGGGTTTGTTACTGAGAACTCCCTTGATGAACCATCGTACCATTCTCGACAATACTTACCATTTTCCCTCATTATTCCCCTCCATTTCCTTATCTCTTGGGATTTTAGGGTGTATTGACCCAAGAAGGGGTTGTCCCTCATTCTATGGGAAGAAGGGGCTAAAGGCCCAGAGGGGTTGGTATCGGGTAAAAGATAAAATCCTTATATAAACCTTCCAGATGCTTCGCCTAGGGACCACCCAAGAAAGCAATGAAACACTCATCTTTGAATAAAGGGGACTCACAATAAAATAAAATGCTTAAAAGGTTAGTTGAAGGATAGGAGGTCTCATCATGAGCTGACCTATCACATCCATGGATATCTAGTGGTATGACATTGTCATCATCTGGTCACCAAACCAGGGCAGTGGCTTTTAGTTTCATGGCTGAGAGAAAGGGGGTCTCATCACGAGCCAACCTTTTCATTTCCATTAGGTATTTGTGGGTGACATTGCCACCACGCTAGGTCAGTGATCTTCAATCTCTCCTTATGCTATTATAAAAGGAAATATAAAGAAAGAAAGATAAAAGGAAAATGATGGGCTTGGAAAAAGTGCATTGCGGACGAAGGTACCACACACCCTCTACAAAGGCACCCTTGAATGAGACACTATGACCCCTAGTATGTCATGAGCCCTATGCCCATTGAGTCTTGACCCCATCCACCTCATACACTTTACATGGCTTAGAGAGGGACCTCTTGGAAGCTATCCTTGACCTAGGGCAAGACCTACCCAATAGGACACCTCGTCAACCCTCCCATACTTAAGCTTGACAAGTCACATAGTGTCTTTGAGATGTTAATTGTTTGATATAGTGATCTTTGATGCACATGCTTAGATGGCTTATTTATTGATTGGAAACATTGGATCCACTTATCATGATGTTATGACTTGAGATCCTTGGAGGGCGTGTTCAGTTGTCCTTGCAGGACCTAGCTGGTGGACAGTTTTGGGAGAGGGCTTCAATAGGGCTACAAGCCCACAGGTTGGATGCCAGGGGCCCGCATGCCATATGAGAGAGAGATGACTTGGACGACCTTGATGATGATTTGGACAACCTAGCCCACCCATTTCTTGCCAAACGATTTGTCCTGGAGGGGAAAAACGTTCCATTTTTTATCTTGACGTCATGATCTTGGGGGCTAGGGCATGGTGGTGAGGTGCCACTCTTTGACACATGGACATTTGATGAGGAGAAGGGTCTTTACCATGATACGAGTGCCTAGATGCTTGACACATGGCCTTTGGAGGCCCATTTGTGCTTCTCCAACACCAATGACCTCCTCAAAGTGGCAAAACATCTCCTAAAGGGGTGAGGTCCTCCTAAATTAGGGTTTAATTTGTGCAAAAGATGAAATTTTAAGTGAATTGTTTAATATTATTTTGTTAAGGGGGCAAGATTAGGGCTGTTGACCCCTAATCTTGTGTTTTACTCCTTAATTTGTGAACAAGCTATGTTAGCTAAATTTTGTATGAATAGAGATCACAAGATCTCATTTTAAATCATAACTCTCCCTCTTGTGAGAGACTTGGTCTGAAATTTTCGGCCTCCTTGACTCTTTTAGCTCTTGTGCACTTGTTTTATGGCTATTTTATGAATGGTTGATGGAGGAAGGCCTAGTGCTAGCTTTGGATGATGCTTTCTAGCTCTTGTGGTGGATTGTCTTAGCATTTCTCTTGATCTTGGTATGGTTTTTACTCTCTTGCTATCATTTTATTCAAGTCAATTATTGTTATGCTAGGAGCTAGGTGGGAAGTATAAGGGCATACACCCCCACCATAGTCTTCACCATTTTATTGCTTCATCTGATTAATTACAAGGGTTTGCTAAGAGAAGTATAAGGGCATACACCCTCTTAGTTTAAACCCTAGCTTAGAGAAACTTGCCTTGGGAAGTAAAAAGGCTCACACCCCCAAGGAGGTAGCTTCTCTAAGCTCCTTGTGACTTCATTAACCCAATAGTAAAGGCACTAGTCATACTCTTTTTTGCATTGGAGATATAAAATCATTGCCTTGGGAAACGTTATTCTTGGCCTTTTGAAAGTTCTCTCACTTGAAGTTGATTTGTCTCATTGAAAGGAGTCTTCCCCCTCTAGGGCGCCCCCTCTCCCAACACTCTAATTGCCGTTACAAACTTTAACCTACAGCCATTAGGGCTGCATAACCCTAGCTACTAACACTCTCATAACTCCTAAACTAACCCTAGACTAGCTCTCTAACTTTGCTCATTTACTCTACTAACTAGGGCGCATCTTTTGAGCTAGTTCTTGGCAACTTTTCATGGTTGATTTTGTTTCTGTTTTCCATGGAATGCTACAGCCATAAGGCTGCAATTTGCTGCAGAAAAAACACATCTTACAACAACCATCTTATCTAGCTTCTTAAGTGCCTTATTTCAGCCTATGTTCATTGTTAAATTTAATGCTAATTTACTTAACTAATCTAGATCTTTATATGCTGATTTTAGATGTTTTATTTGCTAATGTAAGCTGATATATACTGCTGCAAAATAGGGACAGCAAGCTTAACTTGTTGATCCAACTAACATCTATCATTGCAAAGTGTGTTGTCTTGTGTCTTGGGCAGGTACAATCATCTAGAGAAGTACTATACCTGTGGGGAAGCCATTACTTGACTTGCAAGGCATCTCTCCCTACTTTTCATTCCACTTAGAATTGACCTCTAGGGGCTTTACTTTCACTTCCCTCCATCTCCATCTCAACCCCCCTAGGGTCACTAGGATCGCCTCCCTAGAGTGACCTAGTCACCCTTGAAGTGTGGGACCTACATCCAAGTGACATTGGGTGTAGGATTCCCAAGTTGTAGCACTTGTTCTGTGGTTGGGTTGAGCTTTTCCCAACCTACAACTTGCGCTATAACAATCATCATCAACAACATGAAGCTGGAACATCAACATCAACATCACGAAGTTGGAATAACAACATCAATGGCAACAGAATGAGACAGGAGCATCAACAACAGCAACAACAACAACAATTGTGGGCACTCTGACAGACTGTCCATCCGGACCTTGCGGGATATGTCCAGGGATAATAAAATCCCCTAGGATATAAATCCTAATGAGTTGCCACACTACTGACCACAACAAGTATATACATACATAGGCACTCCGCCAGACCGTCCAGCCAGACCTTATATGATCTGTCTAGGGATGATCAATCCCCTAGAGGATATAAATCCTAATGAGCTTTCCTGCTAGTGTTCAAGATACCATAGTATCATCAACGTCACTCCCCCTTTCGAGGGAATTCCTTTCGGACTACACCAAGCTTGTCTCGGAAGTACTCAAACTTCACACGAGACAAAGGCTTAGTCAACACATTTGCTACTTACTCATCTGTGCCAACATATTGGAGCTTCACATCTCCCTTCTGTACCATGTCACGAATGTAGTGGTATCAGATCTCAATGTGCTTCATTTTATCATGGAACACTTGGTTCTCTATCATCTTTATGCAACTCTGGTTATCACAAAAGATTACAGTAGCATCCATCTCTAGGTCAAAATAGACCTGTTTAACAACTTTCGAAGCCATATGGCTTCACAACTAGCGGAGCATACTGCAATGTACTCTGCTTCTGCCGTACTGAGAGAAATACTGGATTGCTTCCTGCTTTTCCACGAAGTCATGGCTGACCCCAAACTGAAACAACATCCTGAAGTGATTTTTCTGTCTGAAGTACTTCCATCCCAATCTGAATCAATATAGCCATACAATCGAAAGTCACAATCTGCAGTATAACAGAGGCCATAGTCCAACGTACCTTTAAGGTATCTCATCACATTCTTTGCAGCTACAAGGTGAAGAAGTCTGGTCTCCACCAGATATTGACTCAAGGTGTTCACAACAAAGTATATATCTGGTCTGGTATTCGTTAGATGCATCAACGAACCAATCACCTGTCTATATAGAGTAACATCAACTATTTCTGACGAAGTATCAACCAATAACTTCAGATTCATCTCCATAGGAGTGGACATGGCTTTATAGTCCATCATGTCAAATCTCTTCAGAATTTCCACAACATACTTTCCTTGATTAAGGAAAATCTCTTCTGGGCTCTGCCATACTTCAAGACCTAAGAAATAGTGCATCGGGCCTAGGTCCTTCGTTTCAAATTCAACGACAAACTTCTTCTTACAATCTGTGATGAGCTTTTCTTTATCTGTCAAGAATAAGTCATCCACATATAGTAGCAATATAACTGGTCCATCATTCTCAATCTTGAAGTAAAGGTTGGGATCAACTTTACTCTTGGTAAAGCCCAAGCTCATCATAAAACTATCAATCCTGCCATACCAAGCTCTTGGAGCTTGCTTCAACTTGCAGACATGAGTCTTCCTGTCCTGTACTTCGAAACCAAATTTTCACATCACATTGTACCAACCTGGTACACTTGCTTAGCTGCAACTCAGTCTGCATAATCATGTGTTGGTTCTATGTGCTTTCTGCAAAGCACTATCTGTCTCACTGCTTGAGAGTATGTTCCCTATTCTCTCTGCAACTTGTTCCTTCTAGAATTGGGACTCTGCACCTGCAATTGCTATTTCTGAAGCTGAGAATGACTGCTCTATTCTCACTATAGCTGCTGAACTCTGAGAGTAGCTCCTCTACTCCATCACGATGACAGATTCGTTTGCTCACTCTGAATCTCATACTGCATCGAATTCTTTTAATGGATCATGGTTGTTCTATATATACTTTTTTAGATTACTGGAGCAAGTGTCTCATCATAGTTTTCTCCCTCTTGCTAGGAGAATCCACTGGACACAAATTTGGCTTTGTACATCTTTATATTGTTATATGCAACATGTTTGATCTGTTAGATCAATCTTGGAAGTCACCATTGAATTCCCTTCTAGTCTCAAGGAAAAATCCATATCCCAGTCCGTCTGATTGGCTTCCTCCCCTGTCACTGAAACAAGGGAATCTTCCCAGGAGATTTCACATCTCCTAGAAGTCTCCGAAGCTACGATCTAGTCTTCTCAAGTCATGGCATCCGTCTGTCTGTCCTGGAAGACATCTCTTTTTCCCATCTGATCCTCTCTGAGATCAGGCTCACTCTGAGTCTCCATGCTCCCTCTGAAGCTTGACTCCCTCTGAGTCTATATAATCTTCAGAGCCATTTGCTCCCTCTGATATGGCACATCAATGCTATATGGATTTGCGTCCTGCAAAGTGTCATGGGACCATGCTGGTCTCTTCCTGGTCACTGCATTGATTCTGGGTAGGCCCTTCTGTCTCTACTAACTCTTCCTGATGATCTGAAGAGTGATCAACTGCACTAGAGGGATTTGTTCTGTTGTCTTTGGAGCCTTCTTCTCCTCATGTTCTGTCTTCATATGGGATGTAGTGTATCTAGAAAAAGTAGCTTCTTCTTCTTCGATACATGGATGTATACGGTCATGTTTACAACTTGGTTAGTCTGCTCCATGTCTCATCTAATATGTTGCCTCCTGGAACCATCACTATAGCTCCCTTTAGGCTTATCACCTGTGACCTGCCCGGAACAAGAACAATAAGGGAGAAACAATAGACAAGAATAATTATCTTTATAATAATAATAAAAACAATAGTGAGAACAATAGTCACAGTAGCTTCTTCAAAGCTATCACTTGTGACCTGCCTGAAACAAGGGTAAAAAGTAAGAAATACAAAAATAAGGAATGAGAGAAACACTCTTCTAGTGTTGTGATCAATCATACCTCCATGGTAACCTGGAAACAAAACAAGAAGTTTCTCCTAGAGGAGATGTTAGTTATATCTAGTAAATGATTATGGTAAGCATTTATCCCAATAGTGCTCACATGCTACCAAGTATTCAATAATAAATTTTTTCAAAGATTGCTATCACAACTACAGTGTTTCTTGTCCTGAACCTGGAGTCTTGTCTTGAAGAATGAGTGTGTTTCTTTTCTTCAGAGTCTCCTTCACTCAAGATGACAAGTATTTTCTTCAACATGTCCTCTGTACTAAGATAATATGCTTTCTTGACAGAAAACTGGGTTAGAGAATAAACTCTATAATCTCAACTTTAATCAATCTAATACTTTGACTTTAATTTTGACCAATGATTAGTATGATAGTCATAACTTCAACAGATCAAAATACAACCTTGATGTTCATAAGATCACAATAATGCCATAACAAATAGAGGCATATCAAATTAATCAAACCTGGGGTGCATTGTTCCTCTGAATGTGCTGGATCTGAGATCCTTCTGGATCTACAATTGTTGTTTAGAAAAAATATCCTGTCTCCTGCAAGTACCCTTTAGAATAATGATACAGTTTGAACATATGTAAGTACATACCTCTAACAATATCGACAGGTAGTGGCACCATCCGACAACAACGACAAGCAATAACAAACCTTTAAGACTTCAAAGGTGCTTCAACTTGTAACTTAAAGTTAGCTGGAGATTTGCTAGGGTAAGGCACACTAGGACAATAAAAATCAATCTCAACACTTCACAAAAACTTTCACTGCAACTGGTACTACCGTTGGTGCTGGCACTGCAATTGGTGTTGCAACTAGCACAAAGGAACTGACACTGCAATTGCAACCGATACTGCAACTGATATTGCAACTGCCACTGATACTGCAACTGATATTGCAACTGCAACTGCGACTAGTACTGCAACTGCAACTGCAACTTAGGGTTTTATGAGGAAACTTTAGAATTCTGATCCAGGGACTAGATGCGCCCTCCTAGGGCGAGCTCCTAGATGTGGTTACTTCCCTCAACGTCCTCCTTAAACAGGGAAAACGTCACACTTAGGGTTTATGCGGAAACCCTTATTCTGCAGTAGCTGCAATACTGAAAATTGGATTTTGGAGAGGGTGCGTTGAGGCTAGTCACTTCTTATAGACTGTGAGTTGGTCTCTTTCAGGCCTGCTCTGATACCATGTTGAAGTTTTACTTATACAGCTAGCAGCTATGATTCTTCTTTATTATTATAATTATTTAGCACATTAGCTGCATAAATAAGATCAATGAAAGAGAGACAATCACAAAAACAATAGAGACACACAGATTATCCTGGGAATCCCTCATGGGGAAGAAAACCCAACAAAAACTTCCTTAATATAGATAAACCAAAAATAAAGTTGAGATCCTCCTCTACTCCTTCACTAGGAAAGAGTAGCGCACTACTTAACCAAGAGATACCAAGACATAGACCAAGAACCCTCCTTGACGTCACACCTAGCTGAAGTAGGTTCTCCTCTAAGACTTGCACATTACAGAGCTAGTTGGTGTGTACGTCCAAATGAGGCGTTGGCCTCCCTTATAAATAGTGGTCTGGCCAGCCTAAAATTAGGTCTGGGTTGACCTGTCACTTTACCCTCTTAATTTACATTTAATTGTCAAGGCACAATAGGGCCGACTTTTACAAAGGCACAAGAGGGCCTAATTAACAAATATAATATAACAATATTATTCAACACTCCCTCTTAGGTAGAATATTCTTCGAAGTTACAATATTTCAACATATAATACATCACCAGTATTATCTTTTATATTCATACTAATGGTGGCTTGTTTCTTGATTAATACTTGAAGATACCACACTACTCTTTATTGGGCGATGCCATTGCTCTTATTGACTTTAATCCTAACACTAGGACCCACTGAACACCAATTAATTATCCCATTGAGGATGATCTTTTCATATGCGATGTGTACTTCGAGGATTTTGGGTTGCAGAGATACTTTACAGATGGGCAAAGTCAATTCACAGCTTATGGGAGACATCTCTTTAGCTATGGTCTACTCATTCTTAATGGGTTCCCGTGCTTTCTGGATTCCAATAGGTGCATGTGCTTT
>SNQJ01S0028835.1:2152-60629 GCA_010110895.2 Picea sitchensis
ACAAGATGATTCAAAATGAAAATGTCTCCTTGGTATATATAGGAGACTAGGAGGTATAATTACAACTAATGGCTTAAAGCCGACATAAATAAAATAACATTACTAAGCTAATATGCCCCAATTAAGGGGTAATAAATAACATTACTAATCTAATATGCGCCAATTAAGGGGTAATGAGCCAATATTAGGGCTTAACACGTTCTTTCTTGGAATTTTTTGGTGCCAATCACACCCCACCTCATCTATCTCATGGTCGAAAAAAATCTGTGAAAACTCTAGACAAAAACATCCCGCACAAATAGGTTTTACTTATTTTAGTGTTCTTGTTAGATTCATAGATACTTTTATGTTATTTCCATACCATTGTAAGAAAATTTGGAAGACAACTTTGTCAAGTGAATTGTTGTTTGTATCTACTTGTGTATTCTTAGAATTGGAAGACAAATTTGTCCAAGTGCAATTGGAATTGTTGTTTGTAGCTTCTTGTGTCTTCTTGGAATTGGAAGACAAATTTGGCCAAGTGCAATTGGAATTGTTGTTTGTATCTTCTTGTGTCTACTTGGAAATGGAAGACAAATTTGTCCAAGTGTAATTGGAATTATTATTTGTATCTTCTTCTGTCTTCTTGGAATCAGAAGACAAATTTGTCCAAGTGAAATTGGAATTGTTGTTTGTATCTTCTTGTGTCATCTTGGAATTGGAAGAAAATATTTTCCAAGTGCAATTGGAACTAGAATTGGAATTATTAGATGTATCTTATTTTGTAATACAAAAACAAATTTCTCCACTTGATTGTGCCTTATTACATAATACAAAGAAAAATTTGCGATGGGTGTTTGGAAGCCAATTTTTATCTTTAAATATGGGGAACCACCGGATTCGAGAAAGAAAGTCCTCGAGAAAAAAGAAACCGATCGAAAAGGTAGAAGAAGAAAGAGAAAAAGAAAAGTTACATATGTCAAAGCATAGGATTTCAGAAGAGGTAAATCGAATTTCTAGAAAAATATATTCCACTATTGTTTCTCCTCCATCACCAGAAGAAAAGCACAATATTTCATTAGAGATAAATCCAAACAATATCTCATGAAGACAATTTTTTTTGGATAACTAGATGATGGAGGATTTGCTTGGAGTTGATTATACAATGGATGAAATTAGAGAAGCAATTGGTGTACAAAAGTGTGGTGAATAAGGTCATGTGGTGCAATGTCTTGTTGGACAGTCAAATGTTCGAAAAACTAGACAATCTCATTTCCAATATCCTTCCATAGTTGATCCATCAGTGATTGAAGGGGAAAGAACTTCAACATTGTTAACTCCAAAATAGGGATGTCAAGATTTCCATAATAGGGGTTGATCGTCCCTACCTAGATTGAGCACTATGCAAAGAAGAAATCCTAAATGCATTCAGGTCAATGAAAGTGGTCTAGCATCACTTGAAGGTAAGTTACCTAACCGTACTATTCATTATCACTCTTATAAAATAAATCAAGAATATTTTGAACCAAAATCCGATGCTACTAAATGTCAATTATTTTTATCTTTATTAAAATCTAGAAGTTTGATTGTTGTTAAGATAATTTTAGGAATTAAAACAGTCAAATGTGTAGAAACAATTCATCATATTGTTAGAAACATTGTAGATTATTTTCAAATAATTGGTAAGAAGTCTTGTTATAAATACCACAATGCATCCTGACATGTCTTGTCCCAATCAAATGTTAGCAAGATCGCAAGAAAAAAATGTTTGTTACAACAAACCTATCACCTATTTAAATGCAATGTAAAAACCCCTAGAAAGTATTCTCATAGATGAGATAGCCTCGACACAGGTGCCCCAACATATTTGTGGGCCTTCACTGGAAGACTACCTCATTCTGACATGAAGTCAATTGGAGAAATTAAGGGACTAGTTCATGATTTCTGGCATGAGAACACAAAGTCTTCTTCCAACCAAAAATATGTACTAAAATTGAGAAGGGTATATAGGTACCATGAAACCCATATTAAACACTTTATTGACATTACATAGACAGAATTGTATGAGATATTTAGAACAATATATAGTGAACTTAACTTAGTCCAAATATCTTTCCATAAATGCAAGCCTTGGTAAGTTCGAATAAACACAATTCGTAACATGTGTTGTTGTACATATCACATTGAGTATGGTTATTATTATCACACACACACACACACACACACACATATATATATATAGATATATATCGTATTTTGCATAACACCCTTTTGCAGGAATGCCTAGTTATATTTCCTTTGACATCATCTAGAGACTTTATTCACAACATCTTATATACAAGGCCATAGGGTTTTACATTTTATAAAAAAACATTCTTAGATGGGACATGCCCTAGCTGTGATAGAATGACATTAATGAGCAAGTGCATCCATGTAAGTGATGAGTATGAATTGAGGAGGAAGGAGGTTTCCTCTTAAATCTTTAAATATATGAAATATGATATTGATAGAGAACATAAAAGAAAAAATATACAATTGGTTACTTCCCAAGTATGAGTTTGTGACTTCATGAAGGACTTCATTGAAAAGACACAACATTATGTTCAATATATCCATGTGGCTCGATGGCATGATGAACATTTTAGAATATGCAGATATACATTTCATGTTGGTACTGTGTTATCAGTGGTTGATTTTGCTGAGAAATGCACCCTTCAACCGCAAAATGAGATTGAAAGCCAATATTATTACTCATAGAAGGTCATCATAATGGTACATATCACATATAGGCATGGACCGAATAATAATGAAAAAAATAGAGTTATATTGAAAGAGTAGCACTTCTACATAAGCGATGATCGGTTCCATGACTTAGCATGCGTATAACATTGTTTTCATTTGTTGTAAAATCACCTTAAGGAGAATAACATACAGATGGATCAAGATTGGATTTGGTCAGATGGTTGGGGAGGCTAGTTAAAAAATGATCATGTATTTCAATGGTTGTGTATGTTGCACAAAGAACTAAAGGTTCCACACATTTGGAACTATTTTGAGTCCAAGCATGGGAAAGGGGAGCATGATGGAGCAGGCGCATGCATAAAAGAGATTTACGCAGGAAAAAAATGAAGTTCACTACTACTTCCCTCATTCAAGATGCAAAATCCATTGTTGAATGGTGTTCTTGAGTAATGGGAGAGGGAACATGAACCTGTGAAGACCAATTACACAAGAAAGGACATGTACATAGATATTTTTTGGGAGGTGATCGATGTATATTGATCACAGTGGTATGAATGCAAAACAATCCAGGGCACTCATGGATTTCATTCAATTAGAACATCATACAATGCAATAGTTGAAATATGGACGAGAAAAATCTCTTGATTATGTGGTCTATGTATTAGTAATGAATGGGATGATTGTGAATTGTCATACTGGGTCGATAGATGGGATCATGTATCACTCCCCATTGGTCAATGTATAAAAATGGAATTATCCAAATTGGAAGAGGACCAATATAGTATTTTTTCATATTATGATCATGTCTCAGATCTCATACTATCAGGTTTGTTGAAACCTTCTATTAAATTTTGAATAACTAGAATTAATGTTTTATTCTTTGGTCATTAAGTGGATTCACTTTTTGGCACTCCATGTTTTGCAGGGCACATATACATAGTGGTTTCCCCAAGAGATAATGAATGGGGAACCGATTATTAGTTGGCATGATGCTTAGAGGGAAAGAAGATTGTAACATCCCAGTTTTAACCCTTATGAACTATAATGTATTATGTAACTGTGACTTAGGTTGGTGAATCGGTAAAGTAAAAAAGGGGTCAAAGTGCCTAGGAAATGTAATAATTCATATACATTAATAAAAATACACCTATGGTTGCAATATGGACAAGGAGAAAAGAGATAGGGGGCTATGATTCCATGAGATAAGGGGCTTGAGGGGCTAAGTCTTTTTATTATTATTTTATTTAACCATAATTGATTTTATGGAGAAAATGGGTTACATGAGATTCTTGGGGGAGGCCTACATGAGCTTCTTGGGGGGCGCCATGTGGTTCTTGATTTCAAAGTAATTATATAAAACCATTTTGGTTTGTTTGGGGGTTCACTTGTTCTTATTCATTCATTGTACACCCTTCTCACTCTTTCATCTTTAGGAGCCTCATTCTTGTTGAATGTGTGTGCTCTTGGCCTGAGCATGGATACAAATCGCTACATGAGGGTGGATTTGGGTGAAGTTGGGGGTTGCTCTTCCCCTGGTTCATCTTCTTCCCCTTGCTACCTTGTTCTTCTTCCTCTTCACTCACTATTGCTAATTCGTGTGCTCTTGGGTTGAGCATGGAAATAAATGGCAGGAAGAGGAGAGCCATTGTTGAATGACTTTAATATTTTACTGATCATTCCATGAGGGAATGGATTCCCATGTGCATGAGCTTGATGGTAGTTCAAATAGAACTGTCCACAACTAAGAATCCTTGGAGTTTCCAATAGGGATATTTCCTGACCAATAGCACTAGATCCCTAGAGAGAAATGGAACAACCTCAGGGACTGCATGGCAGAGAAAGGTGTTCATTTATTTGGGTTGTGCAGGCTAAGGGGGAAAGAGAGCTAGAAATTAGGATCTGTTGTGTGGTTGGGAAACATGAGAGCTAGTTAGCCAACTGTTGCATGTTTTAAATTTGGCCTAAGACCCATCCTTTTGGATTCATAGCCTTGGCGCAGGGGTGACCTGTTGCTGAGAGTAAATGAACAACAGTGTCTATGGTTGGGAGGAATGTCCTTGGTCTGCAGCCAGTTGGTGAATGTTTACTTTAAATATAAGTGTTATCTGTGTTCTTTATATAATGTTTATTCGTTGTGCATTTAATTATCTCTAAGATATGCATTTTTAATGTGCATGTCTGTTGATTATTTGTTATGCATGGCACGTTGCTTACTTTTGTATGTTGTAGCTTGGAGCTTGATTAATGCATGTGGTTTATTCCTACTTGATTTCATAGTAAATATTGTTATAATTCAAACTTAGATCATAGAACTGATTCTTGATACTGCAATGTGCTCCACCTACTACTGGTTGGGTGTGTTGCAGCTTGTTTAAGTGGCGTAGCCCAGGCCTGTGAGTGATTGGGTACGTTATAGATTGGTATCATAGATCCAAATTTTAACATTGAGCCTAGATGGGAAAAACAAGATGAAAGTGAAGTGAAATTTCACATATTTTTGAAGCTATAGTGCGCTTATAAGTTCCAGGAAGGAGTTGGGAGGACCCTTGGACTATGTTCCAAATCTCAGGAGGTGTAGCAGTTCGAGAAAGTCGATGAAGGAAAGAAACCACATCAATTGTGGATTTGGGGCCACAAGTTTAGATCTGGGTCGCTGGATCTCTTCGGGAGGAGACATATCCTTCACAATCATCAGATCTGGAGAAGGTGTGTAGTCGTTAAGCACCAAAGTCTTTCAGACTTTGCTGCTTTGGAAAATTTTCGTTGATTGTTAGAAGGCAGGAAAAAGTCCCAAATT
Source organism: Picea sitchensis (assembly GCA_010110895.2). Taxonomy (NCBI): domain Eukaryota; kingdom Viridiplantae; phylum Streptophyta; class Pinopsida; order Pinales; family Pinaceae; genus Picea; species Picea sitchensis. Next base: position 7,671 of record SNQJ01S0028835.1, read on the forward strand.
CCCGAACCCCGGAGAAGATCTTGATCATTCGTCATTGAGAACATGTGTCAGTATATTAGTGAGTGTCTGAAAGTTAGATGATCTAGGAGATCATCGTTGAAAAGTATTCTAGTGTGGAAAGGCCCAAAGCCCCGAAGTCGAAGTCAATCTCAGTCATCTTTTGATGGGTGAGCATCAACAGTGGATCTTTGTCCTTCACTGATTCATAGTTTGTCAATTCATGGGGTTGTTGGTGAGCAACAATGAGAACTCTCGAAGCCCGAAGTTTCGGAGGAGATATCAGTCGTTGGTTGCAAGAGGAGCGAGAGTCATCAATCTTGATTTTGACATTCAAAAATTTGGGAGGCATCACGCGTTGGAGTCTCAAAAATCCCGAAGTCGGGAGTCTTGAAGCTCTTATGGTCGTAGATATTGATGGAGAAGAAGGATCATTGATCCATGAGTCCTCTGAGAATTCAAAAGTTCAGCGTTTGGGTGTTTTGAAATGTGTTGGTGTCAAATCTTCTGAAGCCCGAAGTAGTCAAAGTCCAGGAGTGTCGAAGTGATGTGGCATGTTGATGTCACCGAGGGTGACATGGACCCACTTCATGCATACCACGTGTCATCCTGTTTTATGAAATTCACAGACCCTTTGTGCTATTTACAACTTGACACGTGTCACTCATAGGATGGGCCACATGTCATCTATGTATTTTTCACCACGTATCACCCCCCTGATGCGTAGTTGTTGATGAGACTCTGTAAGTTTAGAGTTTCGAAATTCAGGGATAAGGGAGTATGTTGTTGTGAGAACCTCTAAATTCCAAAGCTCTAGAGCAGTGGATTACTAATACTTCGAAGAGCCTCTCTGATAGTTCGCTAGTTCAACGTTCGGAGGGAATGTTGTTCGGTATAGGCGGAACCTACGAAGCCCAAAGTTCTGAAATTCCAAAGTGTGTAAGGATCATTCATCTCAACATTTGATTAAGTTGTGATCGTTGATCTTGTGGAAGCCTCCATATGGGATGGGACCATCCAGTCAATGGGAGATCAAATCTCGATTGTTTGATCTACTAGTAGATTCGTTGGAGGGGTTTCGACGAAGCTTAACTCTGGGAGAAATCAAAGATTAAAGAAGGAGAATAGTCGAAGGCCGAAGTCTGGAGGACTTGGTCCCTACATCGGTCTCATGATAAGGTAAAGGGGTTTTTTAGAGGCGTGAAGGTCCTAGAAGTGAATAATCCCTTGATCATTATGTTCAAACGAGGTCCTATGTAGAGAATAAAGAGAAAAGTGCTATAGGAAGGCGCTAAAGAATTAATAATCTTGTGATTTCGAGCCATGGTCCCATGGAAATTGGATTGAAGGAAGTTCCTATGGATAATTTGGATTATGTACTAGTTTAAAGGGGGTTGTAGAATATTTCTATAAAATCATATTCCAAAACAAGAGAAAAAGGGTTGAAAGTGGTTTTTTTCGGGAAGCCATAACTTTCAATGAAGATATCGAATTGTGGGGAAGATTACAATCATTGGGAAGCTGAGCCAGAGGAGAATGACCTGGAATCATTCTATTTTGGATAATTTTTATAATTTTTATAATTTTCTTCATATATTAAACAGAAAAGGTACCTGTAAATTTAATTGACAATTTTTGTATAATATGTATAATTCTAACCAAATGATTGCTTGCAGATTTTGGCAGGGTTAGAGGTATAATCAGGTCAATTCTAGTCTAAGATCAGATGTTAGAGTCATGAAATCATGATAGAGCCTACATAATTTGGATGGCGTAATAAAAGAGCTATAGAGAGAGAAATGCAAAGTGGATAACGAACTCGAGAAGAGCATAATAGAAGAATTATTATGTTGCTACTACAGAATGCAAAAAATTGCAAGCACTACAAAAGAAAGAATCCTCACATAGGACATGAAGCTAGTGGGTGAATAATGTCATTAATGGGAATAAAAAGGAAAAGTAAGGCTCCATATATTTGAAGGTAGATATGTGTAGACAGTTGCAAGCTTGATGGGGAAGAAAACAAAGAGCTTAAGAGGTGGTGTGTGAAAAATATCTATGTGTCAAGCATAAGAGTTTCAGAGAAGGATTTGTTATATATGACTTATCTACTTGTCTAAAAGTACTCAGTGAATGAAATCCACTTATAATATCATACTTCACAGTGGAAGCAGGATGTCAATGTAGAGAAATTGGAATGCTCTCTCACTTGAAAAGTGTCACTGAATTAAAATGGACTTCCATTTGGGAACGCTATTAAGTGTGAAAGGTATGGTTTCACGGGGAAATGTTAATGAACTAACCTAATGGAAAACTAGGAGTAACATTGTTTGAGTCAAGAATGTTGTAGTAGAGTGATGGAATGTTTGAGCTACTTCATTCTAGGGTACTGGAATGTCTCATAGAGGTAAGTTGGGCATGACTACCCAAGGGGAGTTGTTTTAATTTGAGTACACTGGTTGGATTGCAAAATGACCAAGTGGAACTTGGTTGGAAATTATTTAGACCAGGGAACAATAGTGAAGATGAGCGGAATGGGATCACGCAAGGAAGCAAGGATCTAAAGGAGTTCAAGGACAACCAACTACAATAGAAATAGATAAATAAATAAGTGAATTTAAACAGAAATGCACTAGAGTGCATGAGGCATACGATGAAGTTAAATTGCATATGCATTAGTAGGCATGCTAACAGTGAATTATTGGTGCATATGGATGTGTAATTTTTCATATGTACATGCTTGGATATGCATATAACATGCTTGTGAACTTAGAATAGTCTATTATTATGATATAATGATTGAGTATGACTAGTGATGGATTATGTATTCAGGAAAAATGATATAGCAGGGTTAAATACGTGGATGTTGTTGTTGCTTATGATTTCCATCTAGGTGAAGACCCATGAGGGTGGCAGGAATGGTGATCAAAATGATGAAGAAGGAATTATGTGAGCTTATACAAATATCAGTTGGTTAGATAGCAACAAGTAGGTTGATAACAACTAGGCGGGTATGCATTTAGTTTTTGTTGATGCATACATGTTGAAGGGATTGAGGTAAGAATTCCATCAGTTAATTTTCAATATTTAAACTGATATGTAATGGCTAAAGGCCTAGAGTATGTAAGTGTTGTTGATGCTAGAATGCATTTAGATAAAATATTGGTTGCATATTATGTTACGATTGGTTATGGGATCATAACCGGGTTATTTCAGGAGACATGCTCCTTCTATAACAATGAATATCCATAGATCTAGTCATCTGTGAGACCATAATATGGTTGGATATGGAAGGACTATAGTGTTATGTGAATGCTCAATGGTATATATTGTTTATCTGATGTTTGGACTGCAACCTCTTTGCCAACACTGAATATCATTTAAGGATTATAATCTTGGTGTTGTGTTTGGGTGGGAAAGGAAGGTATCCAAATAGTTAGGCAAATAGTAGGAAGTGTGTGGATGATGTGTTGAGTCATTAGCTACACCTTCCAACTCATTATGGTAGAATGCATGCCATAGTTATGTGGTATTTTGTAGTCAATGCATGGATGCATTGTTTAGTTGTGGCCATGGGTATTGGCACATTGATTGTTATTTTATTTAGTAATTAATTGTTGCATTATGAAAATCCCGTGGTGCTAAAAATACATAATGATGGATAGATGCATTATATTTAATATGAATACTAGCTTAAGGTGATTGGATTATTGTTGTTACAATTCCAATATCAATTTTGGAGCTATTAAAAATGTTAGAAGTGGAATTATTGAATGCATGAATATATTATATAATATAGAAATGATTATGTTAATAGCTGAAATGATGTGAGTATTACTAACTCATGAAGTTGAAAACACTTCAGCAACTATTAGATATCACAACAAGAAAGTTACAGGTGAGATTAGTTATATAATGATAACTTATGGAAAATATCTATCAGGAGAACAGAGTGATAGAAATGTTGATGAATAGAAAAAAAAAATATTGGTTGATAATGCATGTGTAGAAAATGATGGGTTCATTCCAATTGATAGTTAGAGTAATGGAAGTGATTGAATTTTAGTTGTAAACAATTCTAAGATCACTTTGTGAATTTTTTTCGAATTGTTACCATGAAAATATATATACCTTGTATGGGATATACTAACAGTTTGTTTGGTTGAGTGTAAATTGAGGAAATTGCAGGTAGAATGGTCTGGTATATGGCAGAAATGTAAACCCATAAAGACGAGCAATTCATGTTGTTGCAAGAGCCAAACTATTATGAGCATAAGCTCATGTTTGGAAATTTTATCTTTCCTATATAAAATAGTTTTGGGAATTATAGTTTAGTAATTACTGACAAAGTGTTTTGGTTGAATGTAAATTGAGAAAATTATAGGTAGGATGGTCTTGGATATGGCAGGGATGTAAGCCATATGAAAGACTGATATCTACAGTTGCAGAGCCAAACATTATGAGTAGAAATCTCATGCTTGGAAATTTTGTTTTCCTGTATAAAATAGATTTGACATTTATGATTGAAATTGGTTATAATGATATCTCATGATGATTGTATGTGTAGAATACAGATGAGATGTTGGATATGCTAGCTGGAAAGCATGGAAAGGGATATTTTTGTGACATGAGATCCATGTGTCCCTAAAAATATTCTTGTTCAAGAAATCTATGGACGGGCAAGATGGATCGCCTGAGGGACTGTATAGCAGAAAAGGGGATGCCTGAGGTTGGGCCTGGAAGGTGAGTGACCACAAGGAATATGAGACTTTGATAGTTCTTGTAAAATATTGATTGGGATCATGCACACAGTGGGTATGTCAAGGGAAAAAAATGAGCCAAGTTAACAAGAAAACCATATGGATGCAGCTCTACGAACCACACAGATAAGTATTGTACTGAATTATGAAAACATTTACTCTTAAATTATGAACAAAATGAAAACTTTATGTAGAAATTGTGAATTGACATGCACACTAATTTGAAATATTGTAGGATAATGATGAATGTCGAGGATCTAGAAAAATACCATACCATGAGGGAAAATAAGAAGGTGATGTTGGAGCAACCGAATGACAAGGGCATAGAATGAAGAAATTGCAATGGACTTGTTGCAATTGGAGTTATGGAAGACACAACTATGAAACTTCTTGGTTGAGTGCACTGGAGCCCTAGAGAGAAGTGGAACAGCTTGAGGGACTACATGGTAAATAAAGGGCTTCATTTCTTTGGGTTGTGCAGGGCTGAGAAGGAAGGAGGGATTGTTGGTTGGAATTTCTACCAGAGATATAAATTATGGAAATAATTATACATGTTTTGGGTTGGAATGCCTATGTATACATGTTTAATTTTAGGCCAGAGTGCCTATGTATATAAGAGTTGGTTGGAATGCCTACATGGGTTAAGGCCAAAGAGCCTAGATTTGTAATGTTAATAGCATTGGAATGGTGTTGTTCACTAAGGACAGTGCCAAAATAAGGGGAGGGGGGTGTAACATCCCAATTTTAACCCTTATGAACTATAATGTATTATGTAATTGTGACTTAGGATGGTGAGCTGGTAAACTCAAAAAAGTGCCAGAGTGCTTAGGAAATGTAAAACTTCATATACATTAATCAAAATGCATTACTGGTTGCAAGACGTACAAGGACAAAAGAGATAGGGGGATATGATTCCACGAGAGAGGGGGCTTGAGGGGATAAGTATTTTTATTATTATTATATTAGACCATAATTGATTTTATAGAGAAAAGGGGTTACATGAGCTTCTTTGGGGAGGCCATGTGGTTATTGATTTCCAAGCAATTATACAAACCCATCTTTGGTTTGTTTGGGGGTTCACTTGTTCTTATTCATTCATTGTACACCCTTCTCACTCTTTCATCTTTAGGAGCCTTATTCTTGTTGAATTTGTGTGCTCTTGGTCTGAGCATGGATATGAATGGCTACATGAGGGTGGATTTGGGTGAAGTTGGGGCTGTCTCTTCCTCTGGTTGGGCGCTCTTCCCCTGGTTCATCTTCTTCCCCTTGTTCCCTTGTTCTTGTTCTTCTTCCTCTTCACTCACTATTACTAGTTCATGTTCTCTTGGGATAAGCATGGAAATGAATGGCAGGAAGAGGAGAGACATTTCTAAATGGTTGTAATATTTTACTGATCATTCCATGAGGGAATGGATGCCTGTGTGCATGAGCTTGATGGAAGTTCAGATAGAAATGTCCACAGCTGAGAATCCTTGGAGTTTTCAGTAGGGATATTTCCTGACCAGTAGCACTAGATCACTAGAGAGAAATGGAATAGCCTCAGGGACTGCATGGCAGAGAAAAGTGTTTATTTCTTTGGGTTGTGTAGGCTAAGGGAGAAAGAGAGATGGAAATTAAGATTTGTTGTGTGGTTAGGAAACCTGAGAGCTAGTTAGCCAACTGTTACGTGCTTTAGATTTTGCCTAGGACTCATCCTTGTGGATTCATAGCCCTGGCTTAGGGATCACTTGTTTTTTAGAGTAAATGAATAATAATGTCTATGGTTGGGAGGAATGTCTTTGGTCTGCAACCATTTGGTGAATGTATAGTTGAAAGGTAAGTGATCTCTTTGTTCTATGTATAATGTTATTCCACTGTGCATTTAATTATCTATGAGATATGCATTTTTAATGTTCCTGTATACTAATTATTTGTTGTGCATGACACGTTGCTTACTTATGTATGTTGTATCATGGAGCTTGATTAATGCATGTGCTGAAAATCGGTGCTCTAGATCCAATGCAACTAACATTTCTCCCATCCGAGTCTCACTTTGAGTTTTATCATGAGTTGCAACTCACCTCCTCAAGTCATTCAGGGACATGTGGCCAATTTGGTCTGGGTGCATAAAATCCAAACCGAGCGGCATAACGGAGTTCTGTAAGCTCCCACAAGTCTATTTGTCCCAGGCCCAGATGACTACACTACCCACAAATTCCCACATGATGTTGTTGAAAATCGACCTCCTCTTCGAAAATTGCACTATGCCTCATTGAGCAAAAAATTGGAATTCGCATGCAAGTATTTTTATATAAGATATATCAGATAACAATTTGTATAATTACATGATTAATGAATATTTTGATTGTAATTTTTACATATTAAACTTGTTCATTTAGTACAAGAATTATTTAGATATTAAACTTGTTCATTTACGTATTAAACTTGTTCATTTAGGTATTGAACTTGTTCATGTGCATATTAAACTTGTTCATTTATTCAAGGCATGACATGGCATGGCATGGCAAGTGAATGCAAGGAAAGGCATGGCAAGTGAAGGCAAGGCATGGCATGTGAAGGAAAGACATGACAAGTGAAGGAATGGCAAGGCATGGAAAGGCATGGTATGGAAAGGCATGGAATGGCAAGGCAAGGTATTGAAATACATGCCATGGCATGGTATGGAAATGCATGGCATGGAAAGGAATGCAATGGTATGGAAACATGTGGCATGGAAAAGGAAAGGCATGGCAAGTGAAGGCAAGGCAAGACATGGAATGGCATGGCATGGAATGACATCGAAAGGCATGGGATGGAAAGACATGGTATGGAAAGACAAGACATGGAAAGTGAAGGAAAGGCAATGCATGACATGTCAAGGCATACCATACCATACCATACCAAGGCAAGGCAAAGCATACCATACCGAGGAAAGGCATATCATACCATACCAAGGCAAGGCAAGGCATACCATACCGAGGAAAGGCATATCATACCATACCAAAGCAAGGCAAGGAATACCATACCATACCATATCATACCAAGCCAAGGAAAGACATACCATACCATGGCAAGGAATGTCAAGGAAAGGCATATCATATCATACCATATCATACCATACCATACCAAGGCAAGGTAAGGCATACCATACCTTGCCTTTCCTTGCATACCATACCATACCATAAAAGGCAATGGTAAGGAAAGTCAAGGAAAGGCATACCATACCATACCATTTCCATTTCCAATGCATACCATACCATTGTCAATGCATACCATACAAGGCAATGGCAAGGAAATGGATACCACACCATACCATACCATACAATGGAAAGGAAATGGTATACCATACCATACAAGGAAATGGTATGGTATGGTATGGTATACAATAGAAAGGAAATGCATACCATACCATACCATACCATACTATGCCATGCAATACAATACCAATGCATACCATACCATACCATACCATACCATACAATACAACGCCAATACATACCATACTGTTAGCGCTCAAAATGTACTATTAAATTTTGAACGCCTTTTTTCAATTTGTGCTAGATTTTTTTTTCTCACAACTCCTATGACTACTGGCTTATAACCTGCATGGTAAAAATAACATGTTCTCATCAGTTTCTCCAGATCTTGACTTTTACAGTTTCCTATATTCTCAAATAAAAAATATAAAGTTTTATTTGTAAATTTTACCAAAAAGTGATGGGTGCACCTGTTCTAATCGTAAGGCTACCTTATCAACTAAACCACTACTCATATGCCAAATTATTAGTCTACATGTCAAATGTCTAGTCTCCATATAACCATCACAAGCCAAAACATAAGTCACCAAAGCCCAGCGCAATTGCCAAGCCTGACACCACTCATTTCATCAAACATATCATGTGTTAATGTGTGGGTGTCAATACAATGGTTCCTAACAGCTTAAAAGTGTTCAAGGTTTTCTTTTCGTGCCCAATAGATAGAATTTTTGGGTATCCAGTACTTGCAGGTATCAAATATATATACCAAGTGTTTTTATCAAAGCCGAAACAGAGATAGAGATCTAGAATGGTCGCAGTTGTTGTTGATAAAGAGAACAGCTCCAGGGCTTTTGCATTTATAGTCAATTGTTGGGTGTAGTTTATGGGTCTCATTGTGTGAAGCCACCAGTTATCTCTGGTGATGTCAGTCACCTAAAGCTTATGATTGTGTTCTATTCTAAAATGGCCCAGAGCATGACTGCTCGACCCATGAAAGGAATGCTCACTAGCGTAGTTACAATTTTGAACCAGTCTTTTGTTAGAAATGATCAACCAAGATGTTATGAAGAGAAGATAAATTTCTGATTCTGAATCTGAGTTTCGTGGCATGTTGATTGCACATGTCAAATGAAGCCACAAATCAAGCCACGAGCCAGACCATGACTCAAGCTATGAATCGACATAAAAATTCAGGCCACGAGTCAATTCGCAGATCGATACACCAAGCCACGCACAAGCACCAAGTTCCATTGTCTACTCAAATCATCGATAAGCTTCGAGGTCTATCCTAGTAAAACATTATAAAGACGCAGCAAAAATAGATGGTTGTGTATGCATAAGAGTTCAAAAGGTTTTCAGAGAAGTCTGGCAATTTATCAATGAATAAATAAAATCTCACTGTCTTCAATGATGAGAGTAAATATTAATGTAGAAAATGGATTATGATTACAGAGGCAAACAGAAGATGTAAACATGACTGGATGCAACAATCTCTTCATAGTTGTGTGACTTACCTTTCCAGCAGATAGGGCAGGTGCTTTGACAAAGATTCTTCATAGAATATCAGATTATGGAAATTCTAACTTGTCTGGAGGAGGTTCTAATCATCTGGGTTCATTGCCACATCTCTCATCTTTTTAATCAAAGATTCCTAAAGTGTTGATGTCATCTCCAAAGACCCCTAAGGCATCAAAGAATTGTGCTTATGGTATTGAAAATAAAGAGTACCCTATGGATCCTTCTTTTCCTGGCATAAAGAACAGCATGTATAACACTTATGAGTGTCAAATGTATTCTTTCAAAGTGAGATTTTGTTCTACATCTTGTGATTGGACTGAGTGCCTATTTTTGCATCCTGGAGAAAATGCCAGAAGACGAGACCCTTGGAAGTATCACTATACCTATGTTCCTTTCCCAAAGTTTCGAAAAGAAACTTGTAGGACATGGTGATCTGTGTGAGTTTTCACATGGAAAAGATGAAACAATTTGCTCAAGAAGAGGTCTGGAAACACCTTGTTTAGGTCTGGAAAATACAAGAGTCATGGTGGACAATCAAATGGTTATATATATGGACAAACATACAGGAAATTTCTGACTAAATTGACACACTATTCTTCTAATGGCTTCTTATACAGTTTATGTTCTGGAAGTGATGCACCTCTTGCAGCACAGTTAATAAATTTCTTGAACAATGCTCACAGCCAATATCACAAACTTAGCAGATATTGTCTACATGCAGATAAATTCAACTATTAAAGGAACCTTTGCTAAAAATTTAAATGAAGATCCTGCGAGATAGACATTTTGAACAGCTATCATTTTTGAGGTTTTGATATTTTTATTGAAGACCTGTACTTTTGGTGGCTTAGATGTTTTCCAAATATTCCATAAGCCACTGAATCCAAAAACTCTCAGCAACTATTTCTTCCCTATTTCATATCTCTAAGCCATCGAAAATGCAGAGATTGGCAGAACGTTATTCTTTTTTCCCATATCGAACATCTTTGTTTCCAGATCACGTGAGGATGGATTTTTATGAAAGATAACAATTGAGGGTAGACAGATCATCATCTCTTTTCAGTTTTTAGAGACAGATTCTAAGGTGGAAGATATTATTGGCCTTTCTATTTTGGTCAAAAAGTGGTTGGTTGTCAAAGAAAGAGTTCAAAGTGCCTTGTCATCGCCTTGAATGATTTTGAAGATGTCAAAGATTATTGGAACTATCGATGATTGTTGAAGACTAGGATAAGGGCTTGATCCCTTATGATAGGACTTGATCCTATTATTAAGAACTGTTTTGATTTTATACTATTATTAGTATATCAAATCCATTCCTATAGGATCTGGAACCATATTGTAAAATCTATAAAGATGATAACTTCTAAGGAAGAGGGGTTCGAGTCTGGACATTTAACTATACTACTTTTGTAATAGACCTTTCTTGCATATAATACAGATACACAAGATTCTTTCTCTATTACTATCAGATTGCCATTTTCTTTCTATTTTATGTTCTTTCATCGATAACTTTCTCTGTCCAAGTTTGTCTAATTGCAGGTGACTGTCATCTCATCCTATCAATTCATAAACATTGATGGATTAGTAATCATTGTTATCTTTATTCAGCCCATCATATATATGTTCTCGTTGATAAATATAGTCTTCTTCACCCATCAAGTTCAGTTATTCATATGATTATTAACTCTTGAAAACCTTGTCTTACTTGGTTATATATATTTGAGAGTCTTGAAAACAAACCAGTTGGTTAGTTATCCCATTTTATCCAATAAACACACAAAATCAAAGCACACATTAAGTTACCAGGCTTCTTCAAGATAGAACCTGAGAAGGACTCCTGGAGAGATAACAAATTGGTGTCGTTCCCTAGGAAAGAAAGTTGAAGCAAGCTTCCCTGGGAGACGAAAAGATCCATCTTTGATGATAGACAAATTATGGACATATTTTCGGTTGTAATCATCTATCTGGCGACTCCATGAAGGACAAATTCAGTGGCGACTCCATTGTTCAAAAATGTATTGGTGACTCCACTGGTTTGAAATGAACAAGAGGTATGCATTCTTCGATTTCTCAAGTATTTCTAGTTACCCTCATCCAGTACCTAGTAGAGATGAATGGGAAAATAGTCTTCCCAGATTTCGAGGAGGAGAGTGGGAAGTACCAGCTGAACACTTGTTGGATTTTCATGACTTTATTCATCGGCTTGAAATTATACATGAGGATGTTCAAATTAAGCTTTTCAGATATTCATTAGAGGAGATTGTTCTTGACTGGTGTCGGTCTCTTCCAAATGCAAGTGTTATCTCTTTGATAGGTTTCCATACAGCCTTCAATTCCTTTTGTAAAGAGTTTTTTCCAGTTGAAAATCCTTTTGAAGGATGTTGTGAAGAGTTTTCTTCATTTCATAAAGATTTTGCTTGTCACAAAAATCAGATTTGTGATAAAACTTTTATTGTAGAAGAAAACATTAACCATGAAGATCCAAAGGTTCTATATGACCTCCATTTTGACATCAAGTTTGTAGATACTTTTGACATTATATCAAATGTACCTATTGTTTCTGATTTGCATAAAGACCGAGTCATTTCTTTTGAGATCTCAGATAATAATGAGCAGATTGACACATCAGCAGATGATAGTTTTGAATCTACAGCAAATACTAAGAATAGCCTTCATTTTTCAGATTGGCAGACAAAGAGAACTTCCAACAGACATGAGGAAGAAAATGATGAACAGAAAAGTTTAGATCAACAGTTGATTATGCATTTTATTGGAGCCAATATTGAGCAGTCCACATTCAATATTCATATCAGTGAAGGCAACCAGCAACAATATTTTAGTCAGTTGGAAAATCAAGAAAATGAGGTATTTCTTTGTGGTTTTTATGACCCTGTTGCTGATTATTTAGAGTCCATGAGCAGCATAAATGAAAAAAAAATCTTATCTGATGGAAGCTGGTTTCATTATCTGTTCAAATTACTTTTCTGTTGGATATACATTTCTTTACTTTTCGGATCAAGATTAAGAATGATATCATTAAATATGTTTCTTATATGGCTTCCTTGGAAGCATGAATTCATTTGATAAGAAGCAGTACAATTGGTTAGTGTAGGAGTAGGAAGGAGAATAAGCTCTTCATATGAAAAGATAAATCATTTTCATTTGATTGATTTCATAAATAAGCAGAGCAGGCTACAGGAAGGCTACAGGTTTGCAGGAGATCAGTTGTAAAGGCCAGATGACTCCATAGCCCAATGGTAAAGGCGACTGGAACTACTAGGTTCTTGGAAACCTCACAGGGAGGTCTCCATCCCAGTTGGAGCTAGATGTTAAGGCTCAAAATGTACTATTAAATTTTGAACGCATTTTTCCAATTTGTGCTAGATTTTCCCATCTCAAAGTATTATGTTTTGTTGTCATAACCCCCCAAATCCTCTGTCAAGCCTTGACCAACTCCCATTGATTGATTTTTCTCACAACTCCTATGACTGTTGGCTTATAACCTGCATGGTAAAAATAACATGTTCTCATCAGTTTCTCCAGATCTTGACTTTTACAGTTTCCTATATTCTCAAATAAAAAATATAAAGTTTTATTTGTAAATTTTACCAAAAAGTGATGGGTGCACGTGCTCTAATCCTAATGCTACCTTATCAACTAAACCACTACTCATATTCCAAATTATTAGTCTACATGTCGAATGCCTAGTCTCCATATAACCATCACAAGAAAAAACATAAGTCACCAAAGCCCGACACCACTCATTTCATCAAACATATCATGTGTTAATGCACAGGTGTCAATACAATGGTGCCTAATAGCTTATAAGTGTTCAAGGTTTTCTTTTCGTGCCCAATAGACATAATTTTTGGGTATCCAGTACTTGCAAGTATCAAATATATATACCAAGTGATTTTATCAAAGCCGAAACAAAGACAGAGATCTAGAATGGTCGCAGTTGTTGTTGATAAAGAGAACAGCTCCAGGGATTTTGCATTTATAGTCAATTGTTGGGTGTATTTTATGGGTCTCATTGTGTGAAGGCACCGGTTATCTATGGTGATGTCAGTCACCTAAAGCTTATGACTTTGTTCTGGTCTAAAATGGCCCAGAGCATGACTGTTCAACCCATGAAAGGAATGCGCATTGGCGTAGTTACAATTTTGAACCAGTCTTTTGTTAAAAATGATCAACCAATATGCTATGAGGAGAAGCTAAATTTATGAGCCTGAATCTGAGTTTTGTGGTGTGTTGATTGCACAGGTCAAATGAAGCCACAAATCAAGCCATGAGCCAGGCCATGAGTCAAGCTATGAATCGACATAAAAAGTCAGGCCACGAGTCAATTCACAGATCGATACACCAAGCCACACAGAAGCACCAAGTTCCATTGTCTACTCAAATCATCGATAAGATGTTGGGTCTATCCTAGTAAAACATGATAAAGATGCAGTAAAAATAGATAGTTGTGTATGCAGAAGATTTCAAAAGGTTTTCAGAGCAGTCTGGCAATTTATCAATGAATAAATAAAAGCTCAGTGTCTTCAACGATGAGAGTAAATATTAATGTAGAAAATGGATTATGATTACAAAGGCAGACAGAATATGTAAACATGAATGGATGCAACAAGCTCTTCATAGTTGTGTGACTTACCTTTCTAGAAGACAGGGCAGGTGCTTTGACAAAGATTCTTCGTAGAATCTCAGATTATGGCAATTCTAACTTGTCTGGAGGAGGTTCTAATAATTTGGGTTCGTTGCCACATCTCTCATCTTTTGAAGAACAGAGTCCTAAAGTGTTGATGTCATCTCCAAAGACCCCTGAGGCATCAAAGAATTGTGCTGATGGTATTGAAAATAAAGAGTACCCTATGGATCCTTATTTTCCTGGCATAAAGAACATCATGTATAACACTGATGAGTGTCAAATGTATTCTTTCAAAGTGAGATTTTGTTCTATAGCTTGTGATTGGACTGAGTGCCCATTTGTGCATCGTGGAGAAAATGCGAGAAGACGAGATCCTTGGAAGTATCATTATACCTTTGTTCCTTGCCCAAAGTTTCAAAAAGAGACTTGTAGGACGTGGTGATCTGTGTGAGTTTGCACATGGAAAAGATGAAACAATTTGCACAAGAAGAGTTCTGGAAACACCTTGTTTAGGTCTGGAAAATACAAGAGTCATGGTGGACAATCAAATGGTTATATATATGGACAAACATACAGGAAATTTCTAACTAAATTGACACACTATTCATCTAATGGCTTCTTATACAGTTTATGTTCTGGAAGTGATGCACCTCTTGCAGTACAGTTAATAAATTTCTTGAACAATGCTCACAGCCAATATCACAAACTTAGCAGATATTGTCTACATGCAGATAAATTCAACTTTTAAAGGAACCTTTGCTAAACATTTAAATGAAGATCCTGCGAGATAGACATTTTGAACAACTATCATTTTTGAGGTTTTGATATTTTTATTGAAGAACTGCACTTTCGATGGCTTATATGTTTTCCAAATATGCCATAAGACACCAAATCCCAAAACTCTCGGCAGTTATTTCTTCCCTGTTTCATATCTCTAAGCCACCGAAAATGCAGAGATTGACAGAACAATCTTCTTTTTTCCCATATCAAAGATATTTGTTTCCAAATCACATGAGGATGGATTTTTATGAAAGATAACAATTGAGGTAAGACAGATCATCATCTCTTTTCAATTTTTAGAGACAGATGCTAAGGTGGAGGATATTATTAGCCTTTATATTTTGGTCAAAAAGTGGTTAGCTGTCAAAGAAAGAGTTCAAAGTGCCTTGTCATCACCTTGAATGATTTTGAAGATGTCAAAGATTATTGGAACTATCGATGATTGTTAAAGACTAGGATAAGGGCTTGATCCCTTATGATAGGACTTGATCCTATTATTAAGAATTGTTTTGATTTTATACTATTATTAGTATATCAGATCCATTCCTATAGGATCTGGAACCATATTGTAAAAGCTATAAAGCTAATAACTTCTAAGGAAGAGGGGTTCGAGTCTGGATATTTAACTATACTACTTTTGTAATAGACCTTTCTTTCATATAATACAAATACACAAGCTTCTTTCTCTGTTACTATCAGATTGCCATTTTCTTTCTATTTTATGTACTTTCATTGATCACTTTCTCTGTCCAAGTTTTTCTAATTGTAGGTGATTGTCATCTCATCCCGTCAATTCATAAACATTGATGGATTAGTAATCACTGCTATCTTTATTCAGCCCATCATATATATGTTATGGTTGATAAATATAGTCTTCTTCACCCATCAAGTTCAGTTATTCATCTAATTATTAACTCTTGAAAGCCTTGTTTTACCTGGTTATATATATTTGAGAGTCTTGAAAACAAACCAATTTGTTAGTTATCCCATTTGATCCAATAAACACACAAAATCAAAATACACATTAAGTTACTAGGCTTCTTCAAGCTACAACCTGAGAAGGACTCCTGGAGAGATAACACATACCATACCATACCAAGACAATGCATACCATACCATGCCATACCATACCATACAATACCAATGCATAACATACCATAACAAGACAATGCATACCATACCATACCATACCATTTCCAATGCATACCATAACATACCATACAAGGAAATGAGAAGGCAAGGCATACCATACCATACCATACTATACCATACCATGCAAGGAAATGGAAAGGCAGGGCATACCATACCATACAAGGCAATGGAAAGGCAAGGCATGCCATACCATACCATACAATACCATACTATGGCAATGCAAGACATACCATACAATGCCATACCATACCATACCATACCATACAAGGCAAGGCAAGACATATCATACCATACCATACCATACCATGGCAAGGAAAGGCATACCATACCATACCATGGCAAGTCAAGGCAAGGAATGGCATGACAAGGCAAGGTATGACAAGTCATGCATGACATGGCATGGTAAGGCAAGGAAATGCATGGCATGGCATGGCATGGTAAGGAAATGCATGGGAATGCATGGTAAGGAAAGGGATGGAATGGAAAGGAAAGGCAATGCATGGCATGGCATGGAAAGGCATGGAAAGGAAAGGCATGCAAAGGCAAGGCATGACATGGAAAGACAATGCAAGGGGTTGATGTCTTGAATATTGTAGGGAAGTTATGTGCCATATTTCATTTCAACAATAATTTGTTATCTAAACACTAGTTTAAGATTACATTTTCATCCCCCTTTTATTTAATGATAACTTGTTTTAAGTGTTGGTTGTGGAGCCTAATTATCTTCCTAATTCATAGGTTCGTTTCAGGCGTGCTTGGACCCCATTCCATAATGGGGGGTGTGGGGGGGCTTTCCCCCCCAAAATTGTTTCCAAGGGGGTCTGGGGAGGGTGGTGACAATTTTTGTAGCCCCCCTGGTGGGGGATTTGGGGGCAACGCCCCCAAAGAGAAATTTTGGAGAAAAATTCCTTGTAAAATATTGATATTTCATAGTCAATATGGACCATTCATTATAAGGTTGCATATTTTACTGTAGAAGTTATTTTAGGGTTTTTTTTTCCTAGAATTCAACCTTATCTTATGAAGGAATTGTATTGCATTTGTGTATTATTGCGAATATTGTATTCTGAGAGAGGATATTGTTATAATGGGTGTGGTGTAGGTTGTATCCCTTCATTTTGTTGGATAATAAAAAGGAAGGACATGGCATTTTCTCTGGTGGACATAGCCCACACTAGGTGAGCCACATATATATGTGTCTATATTGTATTGTGTATCTTATGTGTTTTATTTCCACATTTGTTTTATTTTATTGCTTCATGATCCTGTTTTTCTAACAACTGGTATCAGAGCGAAAGGTATCTCACAGAAAAGAGGGTTCCTGGTTTGAGTGGGAGCAATGGAAGTATATGGAAAGTTTTGGGTCGGGAAATTTAATGACCAAAACTACCAGTTATGGAAGATGCAGATGAATGATTATTTATATCAGAATGATCTATTCCTACCATTGGGTGGAATAGAAAAGAATATGACGACCATGAAGGACGAAGAATGGGAGGTTCTTGACAGAAAGGCACTAGGAACAATATGAATAATTATGGCAGTTTCGATGGATTTCAATATTTTAAAAGAAAATACAACGAAGGCGTTGATGGATGCATTGGTTAAATTGTATGAAAAACCCTCGGTCTCCATTAAGGTATTTCTAATGAAAATATTATTTAATATGAAGATGTCAGAAGGTGGGTTTGTTGTAGATCATTTAAATGAATTCAATACGGTTACTAATAATCTAAGCTCTATAAAATTAGACTTTGATGATGAGGTCAAGGCTCTTCTAATCTTGTGCTCATTGCTAGAAATATGGAATGGCTTTGTCATGGATATGAGTAACTCTGTCTCTGGTTCAAACACTCTAAAATTTGATGATGTTTTTGGTGTTATCCTTAGCGAGGAAATGCGATGAAAAAGAACAGGTGAGACATCAGGAAATGCGTTTACTGTGGATAACAGAGGAAGGCAAAAGGATAGTGGAAAGGGCTCAGGGAACCATGGGAATCCTAGGAAGGGAAGATCCAAATCCATAATGGGAAATATAGAGTGTTGGAATTGTGGGAAGAAAGGACATCTGAAGAAATACTTCAGATATCCAAAGAAACAAAGAAATGGACAACAAGAGAAAAATCAAGAAGCAAATGAAACATGTGATGTGTTACAAAATGATTTGATTCACACATGTACTTATGTTGGGTATTGGTGAGAACTTTATTTTGAAAATTTTGAGGTTCTCACATGCTCTCCTTCCCAAAGATTAAGCATGCATCCCCATGTGGAGCCATATGTTGACCACCTAATTTGACTAGGTTTCAACGTCATGTACCATGAAGATATGTACCTTGGGGTACAACATGTTTGAAGACTTATGGCTCAGCAGGGCAGTTCTTCCCCCATAACTTTTTTCTTTGTACATAGAATGTCGACTCCCCTGAGTGGGATAATAATGTAATATGTTAGCATGGGTCAATTTTTATTTAGTTTCCTAGGACTTTATCATTATGGAAGTCCTTTCATTGAGTGTTTTTTTTACTCGGGTAATTAATCTTGCTTGCCGACGATTATAATTATCCTTGAGTTTTTCACTCAAATAATCCTCCAAAGTGATGAAAGGTGTTATAATGATCAATCCCAAAGAGTGACTAAGGTTTTAATTATTTTAAATTACCATGTTATACATCTTATAGAGTCTTGCAGAATTCTGTTAAGTTTTGATAGGATTTTTTAATAATTAAATTTTTCCGTAAATTGGAAATTTTAATTATTTTTGATGAAAAATGTAAAAATTTGGTCCTTAGGGATTTCATATAGGAGTGTGAGTACTCAAATCAAATTTTTTATGACCCCCTACACATTTTGACCAAATTTCATCTTAGTTAGACAAGTTTTTCTAGGTCATCGTCCATGAGGAGTCCAAGTCAATAAAAAAATAGCAAATAATTGGCTAAATTAAAAATGTCAAATTTTGCCAAAAGTTGTAAAACATGAGATAATGGGGAAAAGTTGTTTCCTAAGTCATTTCTATGTAATAAGGGGTCAAATAAATCAAATTCCCCCTTTCACACCCCTCATACAACTTAACTTTAGAGAGGGGGCAAATTTATCTCTTGTGGGGATCACCATCTCCATTGGATTGACCATTTGGTGATGGGGACCACATGGGGGGGCCATCACACACCTTGGGTGATCCATTGGGGAATTATAGAAAGTCTTAAACTTAGGAGAGTGAGTTTCATCCCCGATATTTTTAGTTTCCTCTCCTAGTTGGAGTTCCCCCTCTCTCATGGTGTGCCCCTCCCCCTTGAGTGAGCTTCCCTCTTTTTGAGTGACACTTGTAATGCATGTAAGGGGGGTGTCTCTTCCTCCCATACATTAAAAGAAAGGATCCTCTAATCATTTTTAGATGGAATTTCAGAGACACTCCATGCTTCCCATTTTTCTCCCCACTCTCTCTTTATCTTCCCCCATTCTCTCTCTTGTAATATTGTTGCCATAGTGCAACCACTCTTTTGATTAATAGAAGTGAAGATTTGGAGGAACTCTTGGTGTTCTCTTGGTGTAGTCTTAGTGCTCTTTGGCTGCTCTCATTTGGTGTTTTTATATGCTTGAGGTAATATTGTGAATTTTGAATTTATGTTTAATCTATTGCTTACATTGTTTTACTTGAAGAACCCCAAACAAAGTATTTTGTTGGGGATAAATCTATAGTAGTATTGCTATAGGTTTATGTGATTTGCTTCTACTAGTGTTTGAAAAGTATTTTGTATACATTTTATAATATATCACCTTCTTTCATCATTGTATAGCAAGGGTTTACACATTTGCAGGTTACTCAAAGCTTGGAAGAGTGGACTCCAAAGGCTTCATTTCACTTCACATAAATTTATGATATAATTTTCAGCTCATATTTACTTATCTTTTGCAGTTATTTATTTTTTAAATCTTGCAATTTAATCAAGTTTTATGTTGAAATTTTGTATATTAAAATTTATGTTTCACATACTAACCAAAACTAACTCATTTTAAGTGGTTTTTAATAATTTCCAGCAAGCATTATTTGTTGTTTTTTGCAGGTTTTCGCCACTCCAAGGGGAGGTGATGCCCAATTTTGGCCACAAGGAGCACAAGAAAGCATCCAAAGGCCTTGGTTCAAAACCCTCTCTCTATTCTTACTTTACAAATCATTGTAAGAGTCTCTTGGGCTTACATTATTTTCATTCTCATAATTTGTAATTTGTAAAGTATTTCTTAGTTTGGTTTTCCCACATATTGCATGTGAGTGGCTTTTCCACCCTTGCAATACTATGTTGGCTAGATTTGTTGTTTAATTTGTATTTTTGCCAAATTTGTTTGTCCCACTTCTCCCAAAAAGAGAAGGTTGAGTTCCTAGTGTAACTTATTTTATTTCATTTCAATTTCTTTTACCCACCTTGGCACAAAATCGGTAGGCTTGCCCTCCACATTGTGCCATAGTTGTGAGGTTGCAAAGTTAATTTATTTTTCCCACCTTTGTCCTTAAGGAAAAGTTGTGTGGCTAGTTTGTTTATTGTAATTTATTTCAAGTTATTGTAAATACTTAATTATGCCTACACCTTGCATGTGAGTGGCTTTGCCACCCTTGCAATATCGTAAAGGCTAGTTAGTTTTCATTTTCTTGCAAAGTAATCAAACTCGTGCCCTGCCTTTTTCCCCGTATTCCATCCCCTTGCCAAATTGTGAATATTGGGTAGAAAGAAAGTGAAAAGGATTGTGTGGCTAGTTTAGTTAGGCACCTAACTCCATTATTGTTTTAACCATTAAAAATGGGTGACTTGGGAGGCTAGAAGGGGTTGAAGCCAGGGATTGTTTCACGAAACTGTGTTTCCTCCTTGTTGAGCGCCAAAGAATCTTGGATTTGACCTATGGAGCTAGGGAATAACCTTGTTTTTCTTCTTATTGAGCACCCAACACTTCCTCTTGGTTGAAGGGATAAGGACTTGGGGTAGTCACATAGCTTAGGATTGTTACAATTCACATCTAATCCCCCTAAGTTCAAGTGAGACCTAAAATTAATTAAAATCAACCTACTCACATTTCACAACATTTAAATTTCCTTGCAATTTCCTTTCAAGCAAGTTATTTTGTTTAGCATCTACTTTTCATTTAATTTCATCAAATTCCTTACTTGTGAATATTTACATTTATCAAAGCATTCTTTATTTTGTGAAATAATTGTTTCAAGTGTAAAGTTATTTTTCAATTCATTATGTTTCAAGTGTAAAGTTATTTTTCAATTCATTATATATATATATATATATATATATATATTCCACAAGCTTGTTTCATTCTTGTAGAGTAGTCTTTCATGGTGTATATCTCAATAAGTCAATTTTGGTAATCTTTAGGCACTAGTCTAATAAACAAAGGTTTGTTTGTCATTGAAAGAACTGCATATTGCATTGTTCCTTGTCATTGGGCTTGGTCTCCTTAATTGATAACTTAATTAAATCCTAGAACATTAACAAAAACTTCACATAGTTTAATAGGGTCTACCCGCCTTGGATTTCCTAGGAATGAGCCTACACAGAAGGAGTCTAGATCAAGGTGACAGTGGGTCTAGACTTAGTTTTGTGCCTCCAAGGACACACCAAGTGGGTTGGATACTTATCCACTATTGTAGGTGTGTATTAGGATGACAAAAAAACCCACTGGATGCATAGTTAAATGTCTCATATCCAGGCGACACGTGTCCCATCTGTATGCCATGTCAGAGCTATCGGGGGCCACTGCAAATATGCCATGTGTCTAAGGTGATGTCAACACGATACATTTTCCTTAGACAAATTTTAACCCATGGTCGAGCTCAATCGATAGCTCCCTATCCATTTATATC
The DNA here is from genome assembly GCA_010110895.2 of Picea sitchensis. Lineage (NCBI taxonomy): Eukaryota > Viridiplantae > Streptophyta > Pinopsida > Pinales > Pinaceae > Picea > Picea sitchensis. The sequence goes on from SNQJ01S0028835.1 coordinate 29,628, forward strand.
ATTCCAATCGACAGCCTAGATTTTTTCTCAGACCTCGTGCAAGTGGAACCAATCAATAGTCTATATATAGTCACATGCTCACTTTCAAATCAATGGTCAATATTGATCGATATACAAATAAGTCATCGGGCCTAAAAATTCTCAGGTCAATGACTGCAATAACTCTCTGAGATTGATCTGACGGTTGTTGATTTTTCACCTTTGCAAACCTTGATTGCTCTGATGGGTGACCTTGATCAATGATTGATATTACTCGTCAAGATTGATTTGATGGTGACTGAGTTTTGTGATTTCTGCAAATTTGATTTCGAGCATCCAACAACCATAAAAAATTATTGCAATCATTTTGAGGGGGGAAATGGAAACAATATTTTGGCTGGAAAATCTCCAACTCTTCCATGTTCTTAGCACAACAAAATTCATACAGGTGAAAGCAATTGAATTTTACTAGGGGATAAACCATCCAAAAATCAAGAAGCAAGAAATGATTTCAAGAAGATGGAAGTGGTTTCAAGAAGCAGTTTAGGGAACAAGAAAGAGGAATAAAAGAGAACATAGGTACCCATTGTCAAGGTCGACACTTTGGGGAGTTAAAGATTTTCTTGTAACCAAAGTTGTTCGACCAAAAAAACCCTAAGCACAGTCAATTGATAAATGTAGCAGGCAACCATAGATTCATCCCCTCTGTTTTAGTTTCAGTCTATAATTCCTCATTCTTTTGTATATGTGTACTTGTAAAAAATATCCTCCCATTCTTACTATTATTGTATCATATTTGATTTATAAAATCTTAGAAAACATGCCATTCCTCATATTCAGTGTTACTATATGATGTATGGTTATGATATAGAAGTTATTTCCTCTAAATGTATGCCCATTGCTTGTCATTTCTTTGTGCATTTAAATGATATGCAAAGGTTACCTCCATGTATTTGAGTGTATGAAGATGTTAAATCTTTGAAGAGTGTTTTATAAATATGTATACATCTATTAGAGTTGTTGAATTCTTAAGTGTTCAACACGCTATTCCTTTTCCATAAGCTACAATATTCATTCTCAATAGTGCCCTGTATGTTTATCTTGTTTTTCTTCTAATTCATCACTTCATTCCCCTTTTAAACCTTGATTATTTGAAACACTCGTAGACACGTGGTTCTGATAATTGAGATCATTTGTCATATGAGCTGAGATTGTTTAAGGTCCTATAATTTCATAATAAAAAGAGAGAGAGAGAGGGGAAAACTTCCCAAATATTGCACAATTACCTTACTGCAAATATGGCCTTAAGATTCATCCTGAGTCTTGGCCCCTGGGGTGCCTCGACATCATTCCAAAAACATCCTAGAACATCTCGAGGGATAACATAGGTTAAACCACTAGTGAATAAAAAAAATTCAACCAAGATAGGGATCAAAGGACCAAATTGTTCTTCCTCAAAATGCATCATTTCACTTTCTAGGATGGTTTATAACACATAAATGGTAAATTTTTTCGATAAATAATCCCAAAATATGATTAATCAATCATCAAATCCTCGAGGGTAGTTTCCAACACCTTAATAAATCCTATATAGAACCCAAACCATAAATCATCAATCTTTGAGAAATCATTTTAGTTCATTTAGTCCTCTATTGCATACATCTATGAAATATTAGACTTAAAACCAACATATATATGACATAATGCAAACATATAAGGGATTTAAAATAAAAAAAATAAGATGATTTACATGAAATTGATCAAGTCTAATATAAATATAAGTCATTAGTCTGAGACTTGATGAAATGCAATCTTGATTTACAAATAAACATTCACAACACTAGATTGTAGTTAAACAAAAATAGAAAGGAAATTTTCAAAAGTTGTGATTGAGGAAGTTAAAGAGTAAATCGATGCCTACCTTACTTGGGCTATGGGGTCACTTTCCTAGCTTGAAGGGGTTATTCATTTACCTTATGTGTTGAATTCATATGCACCATCTAAGCATTTCCCTACAAGAATCAACTAAAACCTTTGAAAATATCAAACACCTTAAGGGAATTGGTCCTTTAAGAATCCAAATCCAAGTGTTACAAGATGAAATCTATGTTAGTCATAAAGAAAAAACCTAGAATCCCTAGATGTCCAAGCTTAATTCTCTAATTACTAAACATAGATGATCAAAGAGGGTAAGGAAAAGCTAGTTATACCTTATTGTACTCCTCCAATGTGTCATGGTTCATTTCTATGGTCTTGCAGAAGCTCCTTCCTCAAAGATACCTAAAAAAACAAAGTGTTTTCCAATATAAAACCCTAGAATAAATCCTCAAGATAAACAAGACTACACAATAGATTTTGCAAGGAAAGACTATCTTCTTCTCATTATTCTCCAACAATTACAAATGAAGAGGAGTGCTCCATATATAGATGAGGCACCTCACAAAACCATGAGTGAAAACTATGTGCTAAATGTTAGAAAAACAACACCGCGGAGCAATAAAATAAAACAAATGCGGAAACAAAACACAGAAGATACACAATACAAGAGAGACATAGATTTACGTGGGTCACCCAGTGTGGGCTACATCCACTAGAGAAATTGCCAGGTCCTTCCTTTATTATTATCCAGCAAATGAAGGGATACATCCTACAGCAAAACCCGTTGTAACTTCCTCTTATTTCTCTCACAGTCTCCTCTCCCAGAATACAATACTTGCCATCATACATAGCCGCAATACATTTCCCTCATAAAAGAGGGTTTCCTTCTAGGGAAAAAAACCCTAACATAATTTCTATCGTTAGATATGCAACCTTATAATGAACAGTCCATATTTACAATGAAATTACAATATACTTTTACAAGGCAATTTTTCCTTCAGGGGCTTCGCCCCCATACCCCCCCTCTGCACTCCCCTGCGTGGAAGAGTGTACATACTTCTGGGGTGTAAAGTATTCATGGGGTATAAACACGGCTGAAAAACACAAGACCTATGAGTCAGGAAGATAATCAGGTTCCACAACCAAACAATCTCCCACTTAGAGACTGATCTCAACAACTCCACCGCTGTTGTATATGTTGGACTCTGAACCTTCTTAGACCTGGCAAATTTCTCATCTTCATATTCATTCTTGAAGACCAACTAAAACTAAGAAAGAACTCAGTTTCTCTCTAGTTACTCCCTTTGTTAACATATCTGCAGGATTTTGGCTAGTGTGTATCTTTTCCAACTTCAAATGTCCATCTTCCAAGGCAGATCGTATGAAGTGGTAACTCAATTGTATATGCTTAGTCTTCGAATGGAAGGTTGAGTTATTTGCAAGATAAATTTCACTCTCACTGTCACAGTACAACCTGTTATTCTCTTGCTTCTTTCCCAATTCCTCCATAAACCTTTGTAACCAAATCATCTCTTTACTAGCCTCTGTAGCAGCAACAAACTCTACCTCTGTTGTTGAAAGTGCAACAACCTTATGCAGTTTCGAAATCCAACTTACTGTTGTTCCACCTATAGTAAAAACATACCCTATGGTGCTCCTCCTGTTGTCTTTATCACCTGCCATATCTGAATCAACATATCCCTATAGAAAAGTGTCTGAACGTCGAAAATATAATACATGAGTAGTAGTACCTCTCAAATACCTAAGAATCCACTTTACTGCCTCCCAATTTTCTTTACCTGGATTTTATGCACGCTCACAACTCCCCATTGCATGTACAATGTCACGGACTTATGAACCATTGAATACATCAAACTTCTGGCTGCTAATGAATATGAACCACGGACATGTATTATATCTCCTCACGTATTCTTGGGACACATTTATGAGTCAATTTTGGAAATGAGCTGTAGAAGGTGTACTAACTGGTTTTGCGTGCTGCATTCTAAACCTCTCAGCACCTTCTTCTGTGTACTTTCTTTTTTGTGATTAGTGTCAATTTTTATTTTTCTTTGTCTCTTGTTATTAAAAGCATGTAAAGGATTTTTTTGCAACACCCAAATTCTTCATCTTAAATGAATTAGCTAATTATTCTTGGTATATTTATATCATGCATATTAGACCATACAACAAACATGTCATGCAGATACAATAATGAAGATAATATAGCCATTTTCACTATCTTACTAAAATAAACACAATAATCAAAATGACATCTACTAGCAGCATAGTATGTCATAGAAGCACATCAGGCTTTTAAAATACCATTTCCTTGGGGCTTGTTTTAGGCCATACAAGCTCTTCACTTCCAACCCACATATAAAATTCTCCTTCTCTTTGACGTCATACCCCTATGGGTGTTGCATATAAATCTTCTCAAATCCCATGGAGAAAAGTTGTTTTGTTATAACCATTCAAGATGCAAATCTTCTCTTGCCACAAGACAAAATATTTCTAATTGAAGTCATTTAACAAGGGAGAAAATATTTCAAATAACAATTCTCTGCTAATGACACAAACCCTTTACAACAAGTCTAGCCTTGTGCCGCTTTTTCTCCTCCATCTTGTTCCTTCAACTTTTAAACCCATCTATTCTGCAATGATATTTTTCCCACAAGCAACTGAACAAAGTCCCAATTATGGTTATTTACAAAGGAAATCTAGCTTTCCTCTTTCATACTGCCACTCCCTTCTTTTGGTGTCTACGCATTGCCTCTTCATATGCATTTTGATCAGTCAGTCAACAATAAATAATGCAATGAAGGAGAGTATACGTTTTAGAGGGGGTATGCTTACTTTTAGTGATACTTCTAACTTAACCTTTGCGGGTGTTTTGAAATTACATTATCATTGTTGCTTATTTTGATTTCCAGGTTCCTTTAGAATTTCCTTACCCCAAATTGATCTCATCAAGTACTGTGTATTCTTGTTTTCTTCTTCCTATTTCTTTCCTTTACGCTTTGATCTTTGTACGCGACCCTTCTCATTGAATATAGTATATCTTCTCCTAATGATTTGTTTATTTTCATAATCCCATAAAAAGTAAACCAAAATCCTTATGCAGACTCCAATAAAGGGGTACACTTCTTGGATTTAGACTCAAGATTTGTTCCTATTTCTTTATCAATATGGACAAATGCTTCACAACCGAAGTTTTCAAAATGAATATTTTACCTTTTTCCTGTCCATTCCTCCTCTAAGATTATTCCATCCAAAGAGCTTGAGGTCCTCTATTTATTAAGTAAACAGGTATCTAGCATCGCCCATAGCTGTAAAGGGCAAACCCGGTAATGCAATCTCATACTCCTTGCAGCTCCATGATTTATTTTCTTCATCTTTTCATTTTACCATTTTTCTTGTGGTGTTCTTGGAGGACTATCTTCCATCTACGAATCACATGGTATGAGCAGTAATCATCAAACTCCTTGCTGCAATATTCCTCCATTGTCGATCACGAGACACTTCAAACTTTTTCTGTCTCATTCGTATTCCATTTCTTAAAAGAAGTATCAAAACATCAGGATTTTTTGTCGAATCTGTCGGCAAAGTGTTTTCTAGTTGCATCATCAATAAAAGTAACATAATATGATATCCACAAGAGATGATACGAGCTGAATTCCCCATACATTCACAGCATGCTGTTCAACCTTTCATTCTTCTTTCTTTTCCAACTCTAAGAAAATTTTGACTCTCTTTTTGTTTTCCATAAACACCAATGCTCACGGAAGTCCAAAATCAATTTGTTTAAGATCTGGCAGCAAATTTATTTTTTTGAAGTATCTACATACCATTCTAACTCATGTGTCCCAGCCTAAGATTCCACAGTGTTGTATCCTCCTGGCCAGAAGCTAAAGATATAGAGGAGTCGGTATTACCAGTACATAATTACAGTGTACCTACCTTATCTCATTTTCTATCACCAATGATCCTTTGATGACCTTCCACGTCTTATACGTAAATATGGATATACAACCTTCACTTTCCAGCTTCCTTGTTGGAAATTATATTTTCCTTAAATCTGGAACACGTCTTACCTCTTTCAGCAACCATTGGTTTCCATTCGTTGCTTTATTTTACCTTTCCCATTCCAACAATTTAGCATGGTGCATCATCCACCCAAATGAACACATCCAAAATCACCTTGGGCATAATCTAGAAAATGTTTCCTATTGATTGGCATGAAATGAAGCCCTTGAACCTACTACCCAAGACTTAGAAATATTATCTATAAGAAAAGAATAAAGCATCTTGTAACACATCTGTTACATTTGCTTCCTAATTCTCTGTTGTCCATCTCTTTGTTTCTTTGGAGCTCTCAGTCTTTCTTCAGATGTCCTTTCTTTGAGCTTCCAACTCTATCTTTCCTAGTCTGGATTTGGATCTTCCTTCCTATAAAATTCCCCACGGTTCCTGACCCTTTCCTCTATCCTTTTGTCTTTCACTATTCTCCATGTTTAACGCATAACCTAATGTCTCACCTATGCTTTTCCATAGCATTTCCTCACTAAAGGATAGCACCAACAACATCATCAGGAATTTTAAAGTATTTGAACCGAGAGGCGAATTGCCTTATATACATATATTCATGCATTCCATCTTTCTGTAATGTTTTAAGATCATAGAGCCTAACCTCATCATCAAGAGTCACTTTCTGACTTAGTTGATTGTGGCGATATGAATTCATTTAAATGATGCACTAGCAGACCACCTTGACATCTCATATTAAAATAATGTCTTCCATTGAAATACCTTGATTTATGAGGTTTTTCATCTGGTTTAATAGCGCATCCATGAGATCCTTAGTTTGTCATTTCTTCGAAATATTGAAAGCCATGAACAACATAAATGTTGAATATAGTTCCTAAAATTGCTTCATGAAGAATCTCCCATTCTTCGTCCTTCATGATTAGTTGGCTTCTTTTCTCCACTGATGGTAGGAATAGATCCTTACGATATAAATAATATTCCATCACTATATTTAATTGTTTTGTGCGTTAAATTTCTCGACCTAAACTTTATATCTTAGGCAATTCCCATGGACTTCCGAGACCTATCATGCCTCCTGCAGTTACCTTCAACTCTAATAGGTTGTTAGAAAAAAGAACTGGCGGAGGAAATAAAATAAAAAATCAGGAAATAAAAAACATAGGATACTGTCTAGAACCATGATTCGTGGGTTCACCCGATTCTGTGGGATACGTCCACAAAAGAAATTGCTAGGTCCTTCCTTTATTATTATCAGAAACTAAATGAGAGAGACACAGATTTACGTGGTTCACCCAGTGTGGGCTACGTCCACTAGAGAAATTGCTAGGTCCTTCCTTTATTATTATCCAGCAAATGAAGGGATACAACCTACAGCAAAACCTGTTGTAACTTCCTCTTCTTTCTCTCACAGTATACTCTCTCAGAATACAATACTCGCCATCATACATAGCCGCAATACATTTCCCTCATAAAAGAGGGTTGCCTTCCAGGGAAAAAAACCTTAACATAATTTCTACCATTAGATCTGCGACCTTATAATGAATGGTTCATATTTACAATGAAATTACAATATACTTTTACAAGGCAAGTTTTCCTTCCGGGGCTTCTCCCCCAAACCCCCCAGTCGGGGGGATAGGTCCCCTGGACCCTGCAGAGGGGGTACCCCCCCTCTGCACTCCCCCACATGGAAGAGTGTACATACTTATGGGGTGTAAAGTCTTCATGGGGTATAAACAGGGCTGAAAAACACAAGACCTCTGAGTCAGGAACATAATCAGGCTCCACAACCAAACACTAAAGACAAAACCATGTGTGAGTATAATATTGTGATTAAGGTAAAACCATGGGAAAATACAGGAGGTGCCCTCAAAAATATGGTTTAAAACCATGTTGAGAAAATACAATATTATATCATCAAATAACCACCTCAACCAACTCCAACATGTGAGTGGACTATTCAAAGAGAAGGGGTGCACTCTACAAGATGGTCTAACAACCCACACATGTGGAATCAAGTGGGACGATGAGTGGTCAAAATGCGGAAATATTTTTCCCACAACAAATTTAAAAACTCCACAACTATGTCAGTTTTTTCCCGATTTTCTATTATGGCCACATTTTGAAAGTCCCATGGTCATTCTGCATCTAATTGTTACACATCAAAATTACTCATTTCAATGATGACCTATTGTCATCATTACAAGTGTCGCATTTTGGCCACAAGTGTCACGGACATCATACAGTCATCTTGTCTATGTCGTGTCTCGAACGACATCACAAGGACACTTCAAAGACACCCTCAAAGACTATTTTAAGAAGGAGAAATAATCTGATGAAGAGTACAAATCTTTTTCCATGAAAAAACCCACTTAAAAATGATTTTTTAAGGACAATGCTCCCCTACCCACTATCAAGGAGTGCCAGCGCTTCCTACCCTTCTTTGGGGGGGCATTCGAGTACTTTGTGCACCCTTCTGGGGGAGATATGGGATTTTTTAAGGAAATTTTGGGTAGCACTCCCCTACCCACTGTCAAGGAGTGCCAGCACTCCCTACCCTTCTTTGGGGGAGCATTGCAACACTCTATGCGCCATTCTAAGGGAGCGTTGGGTTGTTTGAGGAAATCTTGGGTTGTTGAGGAAAATCACAGAAAAATCCCCCTCATCTCTGGAGTTGGTTGGATTCGAATCCGAGGTCAAGGATGGATCTTAAGGGAGATCCACAATTGATGGAGAAGAATCCTCAACCTATCCCAAGAATCGCTAATGTGGTTGGGTCTCTCCAAGATTTTATAAGGAGGCCTTCTCATGGTGAAATAGATGGAGTTTTAGAGATACCAAACTTATGATCTCATGAGAAGTGGTATTGAGAGACATGCAAGGCATCAAACTTATGATCTCATAAGGGAGATTTATCAGTGAAAGCTACAGTCATTTTTATCGTGGAACTTTTGAGCAAGGTTCTGGACAAAGAGAGCTTGGTGAAGCTGTTGCATTTACATCTATGGTTGTAAGCACTTTGATTTGTTTTCATTAATATATATATATATGTGTGTGCTTGGCCTATTTCCTTCAAATTTGTGTATGTTTCATGAATTTGTTCTTTTTGATAGATTTATTTCGAAGATAATCATGGTAGGAATAGAAAGTATGTTTTTTCGTTGTTGTTCCTTCAATTGCGGGACCTTATGAAGGACTTGGAGATCAAGATCAACCTAGATCGAGAAAGGACAAACGTTATTAAAGGTATTTATATTCATTTCTTCTTATTCCTTGACTAGTTTAGCTTCATTAGAAGGAATGTCATTGTTCAACATTTGCACCTTTCTATCTTGGTTATAGGGGTCTAGTATCCAAGAGGAAATCTAGTTGTCCGCAGGGGGATTCTCCTGTAACAGAAATTGGAGACTCCAAGGGGGGATTCTCCTGTAACATAAATTGGTGACTCCACTGTCAAATTTATTTGTATGTTATGTGAAGGTGATCATTATTCTCACCTTTGTCCTCGTATGGATGAGGCTTCTTCTCTTTTGGAAAATATTCAACCTCCAACTGGTTATTGAAATATTTCCCTCAACCCATCATTAGTTGATGGAATGGTCAATCGGGTTCCATCCCCCGTCAGTTTGGTTGATCAGGTGGTCAATCTAGTTTCATCCTCGGTTGAACCACTAACCAAAGTAGCTGATACAGTTCTGACATCGATCAGCCCCACTTTTCATATGAAAAGTGAAACCCAAGTGACTAATCCAGTCCCATTATTGATCAATCCCACCCTTCATCTGAAGAGTGCCAACATGGTCAATCCCACTCCTCCTCTGACGAGTGCCAAAGTGGTTTCTCTGGTCCCTTCATCGATTAGTCTAGTTGATCATATCATCAATATGGTCACGTCCTTAGTTGAACCAGTTGACAAAGTGGTTGATACGATCCCATCTTCAGTCGATCCTGCTCTCCCGTTAGAGAGTGCAACCCAAGCGGTCGATCTATTTCCACCTGTCGACCCCATTCTCCCCTTGGAGAATGAAACCATAGTGGTTGATATGATCTCATCATCATTCAATCCTACTCTCTCACTAGAGATTAAACCCGATACTTCCCACATTTTTCTCGTTGATACAAAATCTACCGTGTTGGGGGGCATTCCTCCTTCTCCCACGAAACCCCCTCCATGCAATGAGGCCATCCTTTTTTATTGGGGTGTGCTAACTGGACCTCATCTTCCCTCTCACATTCCTTTCAATATTATAGTACAGGTTTTTGGTTGGGACATTCCTCATGCGCTGATAGATGAAGGTTCATCCATTAGTATTTTGTCCTCTATTGCTTGGCAAGATTTGGGTTATCCTTAGCTTGTGTCGGTTACCCAGACTCTGTTCTCCCTTGAGCATAGTTTTCCCTTTTCTGTGGCAAGCTCGTTAAAAAATGAAATATACGTTACGAGCATAGTTTTTCTTCTCTGTGACAAGATCGTTAAAAAATGAAACAGAAATCTGGGGATTGAACCCAGAACCACGAGCATAGTTTTCCTCTCTGTAGCAAGCTCGTTAAAAAATGAAACATAAATCTGGGGATTGGACCCGGAGCCTTGAGCATAGTTATTTTCTTGTGTCAATCTCGTTAAAAAATGAAAAAACCACCTCTCATACCAAGTCGAGTCTTTTGTTAGGTCTTGTTTTTGAACCTTCATTTCATCCACCTGTATCATTTTTCTCCATCTAGTACAGAAATTGGTGACAAACTCAAAGTCAGTGAATGATTTTAAGCTTGGGGGGCATGTCTCCAGCCTTTGATTATCTTTCTATAGTTATGCGCTATCTTTTCAAGCTGGGGGCAGAGTACCAACTATCCATGGGTATCCCAACCTTTGGAATTTACATTGGGAATTTACAAGCATAATTTAATTTTGTTTCAAGCCTATTTAAAAATGAAACCAATAACGAGCATGGTCTTAGTTCCTTCTAACGCTCGAGAAAACATGAGAATGCAACCGAGTAAACTTTATCTCTTTTTTGTACTCGCATGGATTCATGGAAAAGGAACCCCCTGGAGTCTCCTTTAATCTCTTTTCAGACTCTATAAACATGAAAATATTGTCAAGTGATCTTGCTTCCTTTCACACTCGTTAAAATGTTTGAAAGGGCGTCTTTTGAGCGGTAATTGATCTCTTTTTTGGCCTCACAAGACTAACATTATGAAAAAGGACAAAACTGGAGTCGTCTTTAAGTTCTTTTTAGACTCTCTAAACATGAAAAATCACCGAGTTTACCTTCTCTAGACTCGCTAAAAAAAATATCATACATTGAAGGACCCGTATGGGATCGAACCCTTACTTCTTCCAATTCATTAAACAAAGGAAGAGGGACTTACTGAAGGTGAGTTATATCGAGCATGTGTTACCCTCTTTGAACTCGTTAAATTAAAAAGAGGTACTCGTCTATCTGGATGGGGGGGAATTTTGAAAGAAACAAGCCAAGAAATTTTTGAAAACATCACCAGTCACTCTTACAGTCACCCTTGAACATGGCACTTTATATTTGCATACATTTTAATCCTTTTAACCTCTGCACTAAACCAATCCTCTGAGTTTCTTTACTCCTTTAGGTCACTCGATGAAAGTCACAATATCCACTGCATCATCATGTTTTGGCCCATGTCATGTTTCTGTTGGTGTGCCTCAGTGTTCAATGGAAGTATCTTCCTCGAGAGTCAACCATCACAAATTTCCTATTTCAATACCCATGTCAGTCCATGTTCATTTGATCCACTAATTTAAATTTATGTGTCAGTTTCATGTCATTGATGGGGGATACATCGATGCCCTCCTTCGACGAGTCTGTTCCTGTCGAATTCAGCACATTATCTGGGAATTGGACTTAGAAACCAGTTAGTACCTTGGGACCTGCATGCCTCAATGGCAGGCCTCCTCGCTTTTGATAGTGGGTTTACATCATTGACCTATGATCGGATGATTCCACGGATGTTTGACTTCAACTCATCCATTCACATTCACTGGAATGTACTAGGGTACCTTGGGAATCATTGACATCAATGGTGATTTCCCTCGCACTCGTTAACGATTTACCTCATTGACCTATAATCAAGTGGTTTCTGCCATGTTCGACATCAAGACATCTATTCACATGGTTAGATTCATACTACTTTAGGATCAGTAAGAAGACATTGGGTTGAGTAATCACTCTGATATATACTTTACCCAGGCTGCGGTGGAGTTTCTCTTGAATATTGACACATATATTGTCACATAGATCCACTTTGTATTGGTCTGTGGCTATGTCTTGTCGTCTCGTAGAACCACTGTGTATTTTTCATAGCTACGATCAGTTCATGTCATGGAAGTATAGATCCACATTGTATATTTGGTGGTTATACTCTTTGTTAATATAATTATGGATCCGCAGTGTATCTTATGGCAGCCATACCTTGCAAGTCTTTATCACCCAAGCATAGGTATGCATGCCTTGGGTTTGAAACATGTCATAATATTTGTTTGATGGTTGTGCATAGCTTCTACTAGGTTCTTCACATCCATAACCTTGCTCGGAAAAGTCTACAAAGTACTTCAGTCATCATGTATTCTAACTTCGCACTTTTAGGGGCAATCTGTTACACATCAAAATTACTCATTTCAATGATGACCTATTGTTGCCATTAAAAGTGTTGCAAGTGTCACATTTTGGCCACAAGTGTTGCAAGTGTCACAGACATCATATAGTCATCTTGTCTATGTTGTGTCTTGAACAACATCACAAGGACACTTCAAATACACCCTCAAATATTGGTTTAAGAAGGAGAAATCATCTAATGAAGAGTACAAATATTTTTCCATGAAAAAACCCACTTAAAAAATAATTTTAAAGGTCAACGCTCCCCTACCCACTATCAGGGACTGTCGGCGCTCCCTACCCTTATTTGGGGGAGCGTTCCAGCACTTTTTGCACCCTTCTGGTGGAGCGTTGGGATTTTTTAAGGAAATTTTGGGCAACTCTCTCCTACCCACTATCAGGGAGTGCCAGCACTCCCTACCCTTGTTTGGGGGAGTGTTGCAATAATCTGTACCCCATTCTGAGGGAGCGTTGGGTTATTTGAGGAAATCTTGGGTTGTTGAGGAAAATCAGGGAAAAATCCCCCTCATCTCTGGAGTTGGTTGGATTTGAATCTGAGGACAAGGATGGATCTTAGGGAAGATCCACAACTGATGGAGAAGGATCCTCAACCTATCCCAAGAATCTCTAAGGTGGTTAGGTCTCTCCAAGCTTATATAAGGGGGGCTTCTCATGGTGAAAAAGATGGAGTTTTATAGATACCAAACTTATGATCTCATGAGAAGTGGTATTGAGAGACATGCAAGGCATCAAACTTATGATCTCATAAGGGATATTTATCAGTGAAAGTTATAGTCATTCTGATCGTGGAACTTTTGAGAAAGGGTTTGGACAAAGAGAGCTTGGTGAAGTTGTTGCATCTACATATATGGTTGTAAGCACTTTGCTTTGTTTTCATTAATATATATGTGTGTGTGTGTGTGTGTGTGTGTGTGTGTGTGCTTGGCCTATTTCCTTCAAATTTGTGTATGTTTCATGAATTTGTTCTTTTTGATAGATCTATTTCGAAGCTAATCATGGTAGGAATAGGAAGTCAGTTTTTTCGGTGTTGTTCCTTCGATTGTCAGAACTTCTGAAGGACTTGGAGATCAAGATCAGCCTGGATCCAGCAAGGACAAACATTATTAAAGGTATTTATATTCCTTTCTTCTTATTCCTTGACTAGTTTAGCTTCATTAGAAGGAATGTCAGTGTTCAACATTCGCACCTTTCTGTCTTGGTTATAGGGGTCTAGTATCCAAGAGGAAATCCACTTATCCGTAGGGGGATTCTCCTGTAACACTAATAGTGTTGATTTGGTGGAATTATAGGCACTCTTTCAAAAGATAACTGCCCCTAAAGATGGCCGCTCTCAAAACATGTGCTCTAACCACCTCAAAAACCTCCATAAATGGTCCAATAAATCAAGTGGGCCTTCTAGGAATGGTCCATGTGGCACAGGCTGATGATGTGGAGTACATGTCATCATCCAATATACTATCATGGATCCCAATGAAATGAATTGTATTCCAATGCGGTGTCATGAACCCCCCCCAAAAATGCATGGATCTCAATGTTTATATATATATTTGTATGCAAATACATGGATCCCAAGGATACCACCTCAATGCAAGACACCCACAAATAGTGGTGGGTCTAACCCCTTTACAATTCATTATGTGATGCACAACAAGTGATCACTTATAACAACATCATAATATAAGATATTTTTAGTATCTGCTAAAGTTATACCATTGGATGAAAACTGTAACCCTTATTACATGTGACAAATACTAAGACGAGAGGCATTTCCTAGATCAATAAGTTAAAGTTAGGTAATATGATGGATAACTTATGGAAAGGGAAAAAGAAACTTCATGTATTAACCCTCAAAGTCATGTATGATGGTGTGAAGGTATTTTGTCTTGTCCAATTAGCTTTTAAGAGTTAGGAATCTTCATTAATTCCATGTGTATGCCTTTAAGAGGTAGCTTTTAGTTTGGAGTTACCATCTCGACAATTTATTTACAACCCCTTTAACATTTTCCTTGATTCCTTAGTCCTTTCTTTAGATATGCATTAATAAGCATAGGACTTAGGGGTAAGGGACTTTTAGTGAGGTGGCATAGCTCTAGCATTATTACTTCTTTTACTTTAATTTTTTTTCATAATCTTCATCTCTAGCCTTTTGGATTTTATTTGACTTAGGATTATACATGGGTCTTCATTTGCTTAGCTAGACCTTACTGGATGACATATGATAGGTCAAACATGAGCATGAGTAACTTTTTGTCAATGGAATGGAAGTGAATGGGAAACATGTAAGGTGATAAGTATGGTTAGGGATATGAGATACACTACATCCACTAGATATCTAGTAGTATGACTTGATCCAAGACCTGACAACACTTATCTAAAGGATAGTTATTTTCCCCATGGTACAATGAGGTAAATAGTAAAAATGTTAATGTTATGAAGTGTTATTAAATCACACTTTAGTGTTCACCATGTTCACAACTAACTTAGAATTTATAACACCATGTTTAGGTATCAAACCCATACACGAGAACATAACACATCAGCTAGAGTAACACAAACTAAACCAAAGTGTCATGATCATGTGCAATGAAATCATATTGTACCATATACATGTGTCAATTGAGGTGTAAGAGATAGGAGATGATATATCATGGCCCAATCATATGAAAGAATAGAGGAGTGATGTGAGGAAATATCATCATATATTTGAAGGAGAAATAGAAGAAAAAGTATGAGTATAGAGCGCATGAGAAAGAAAGCTCATGCAAGCAGCAACACCACACCCCATGAGAGGGTGTCTCTGGAAGTAGTTAACCCTAAAGGGGTAAAACTCTCATTTCAATTTGAAGTAAATATGCAAGTGATCTAATAAGCCCTTCTAACCCACCCAAATTTTACCCTATCCCTATCTATCATCAATTGTTCAACAACCAGAAATATTTCCAACCTTTTTGATATTCCTTCTCTACCTTTCCTACCATTGCTCTAGGTAGGAATTATTTTAATAGGTTCTCCATCAATTATTCTAAACTTAGAAAAGATTATAGAAAAAATTAATAAGAGGGTACTTTATTGCAACCTACCCCCATATCAATCTTTAATTAAGAGTTAAATTTTAATCCCCTTGATTTATAACATTGTTAGCATTGAAAGTACCAGACTCTCCAAGCCCTTCATAAAAGGGATTCCTATCACCATAAATTCCATACATATTTACTATTCTATATACCTTCCCCAACTCTCTTGATCTAACTTCAATATATATAACTAGATGTATAAGACTAGAATATATTACAACTAAGTAAGTATTCCACATTGAAACCATCCATCCTGAGAGACCATCAACAAAAATCGAACATGAATTCCAATATATATTAAAATGGACAAAAAAATCTATAGCGTTAGACCCCCCACGCATTGTGGAGAAAAATATCAAATTTATACACTGCTCACAGTGTTTTTGTGTCTTGTTACTTGTGGATACCCCTAACCGCTATGGAGTTAAGTGGGAGAATTATCATTTGGAAATAAATTTAAGTGTTTCCTTTCTACCGCTATGGAGTTAAGTGGGAGAATTATCATTTGGAAATAAATTTAAGTGTTTCCTTTCTCTAAGGGCCCCATAAATGGTAATCCCCCTAACTTTTTTCCTGAGACTTAGATTTGGAAATATTATATTTCCTTTCTACTAGAATTGGATAGTCTTGTTCCCAGGATACAACACAACATATATTTATAAAGGAAACCCTTCTCTCGGGTCAAGATCCACCAAAAGTTTTACTATTGAACTCATGTCTTCTTTGTTAGTGAAATTTTCCTCAATGCAACAAAATGTGTTGGGACCCTCCTTAGGGTTATAATGGGGGGTTGAAGGGCCCATTAGAGTAATCATAGTGGAGGTTATTCAATGTAAGGTGGACTAGGTCCACTATGTTTGTTATTATTAAATAAGACTTGGGATGGTAGTTGGTATGGAATAAATGTAATGTGACCTAATTAAAGAAGGCCCACTATATAGTTAAGAGGTTGTTAGATTAGGGTTATCTTATTATCTATAAATAAGGATGGATTACTAACATTATGAATGGTGTGGAGTATATTGTATTTGGAGCTTATCTCATTGAGAGGTCACCCAACCTTAAGAGGAAAGAAAACATGAGTGGATTCCTTCCATAAAAGGATCAATTGTAATGTGTTTACATACCTTGAGGCTTTTGGTATTAAGTTAATATTTGAGAATTTTTTATATCTCTTTTGTGATTAAAGTTTAAGGGTTAAGTATCATAGCAATTGGTATTAGGGATTTTTATTGGGCTAAAAAAGATGATTTTTTTTCCCAATTTTGTAGGTTTTAAAACAAATAAAGAAGGTTGTGACACTCATATAAATTATTATATATTTATAAGAAGAATTTTAAGAAAAAACTTGTATATCTAAGTTCCTCTCAGAAAATCACTCAAGTTCAAAAAATGGATCATCTAAATTGGAGTCTGAAAAGAGAAGATATTGTTAATTTAAAATCAATTATTTTAGGGTTTTATGTGATGGTTGCGCATATTATAGAGTGGATATATTTTGTCAGGATACTCAGATTACAACCAAAGAAACACCATTGGATAGAGTATTTTTAGAGGTTTGGTTTGATATATTATATGATATGCTTCTAATCAATATCTAGTATGTTATAGTGCTTGAAAATTCCACCTTAAACCATAATGAAACCAAAAAATGGCAATGAAATGGGAGGAACATCTAATGGCATTTTTCCAAAACATGCAAAATTCGATTGACCAATATAAAAAAGATATGAAGGAGACATTTTGAGAGTATTATCGATGCTACATATTCTTTCGTTTTTGAAGAATATAACCACGAAAGATATGCCTAGTATGATTTGGATGATGACTGTGAGGATTGGTATATGGATAGTTGTAATTTATGGAAAAAAACTACTTCTAACTTCTATACGATGAATCTACTCCACCTCATGTAGAGAACATTGTTGTGGGAAGTCAAGATTTGGTTATGACTACCAGTCCTCAACTTTCCTATTCTTTAGTGATAGTATGCCTACTAGATCCACATTTGACCTTTTAAAGTTATGTGGAAGATTATGTGGTTATGAATATATCTATATATTTGGATCCACACAACCGTGGTAGGTATTTGGAGCACAATTATCCACTAGTTATTGAGCTTAGGTATCTTCATTGGGGGCTGTTACCCCCGAAGCGATGGAAACTTCAAAGGAACCCTCACGAGGGTGTTATGTTGTTAATTACATGAGCTCTATTGCTCATATTCTCCAAACTCAAAAAATAATTCTCATTTTCTCCTTCAGATGTATGATCATGCTAGATCAGTTGTGGTATATCATATCTCCCCTCCTCACTCCTTATATGATATATGCACCATGGATGGTACACTATGGTTTTCACTATGCTCTATTTGATATTCCATACCTTGGTGGTTTATTTGGATGTGATGCTATAACTTCTATTTATTCATGAAAATGGTAAGCACTGAAATGCGATCCCATAACACTTCATAACGTAACATCTCCACTATGTTCCCCAATTTAATTAATGTTGAATGTACATATGAATATGGCTATGGCCAAGCGATGTATGAGTTGAAATATATTTCTAAATTTTAATAAATATAGTGTGATACCAGCTATTGCAAATATGGACATAGATGGGAGATGATTAATCCACAAGAGAGGAGGAATTCCTAGGGAGTGTCTAAGAGGGGCCCAAGGGGGAAATTATTTTGGGTATTAATCTAAACCCATATTTCTGAATTCTATTATCTTTTGTGAAAAAACTTATATTTTTGTTTAACTGTATGAGAGCCCAATCATTAAACTCATGTAAGAGGGTGTGTGTGTGAGAGTCACATCCCATAGTTATTAGAAGCATGGGTTTGTAGTAAAATCAACATTCGACAGAGTGACGAGTCAACTGTCTTGGGGAAAATAGAGGAAATTCGTATGAAAAGAATAGGCATTTTTTTCACATTGAGTTTGGGCATGAACAACAAGCAGAGAGCAGAGAAAAAGAACACCAGAGCCATAGCAAGGATATTGGGTGAATTATCGAGCATGCTGGAGAATTTTTGGAGCTGAAGATTGAAGAGCCAGGATGTCAGGCATGAAGAGTGGACCCCTATGGGAGTTGCATTGTAACAACAAGTGTTGTTGTTGTTATTGATAGTTTTCCTAGAAGTGAGTTCCCTTGAGTTCCCAACAGAGAGATTCATGCCTACATGTGCCAAAGAGACCCTAATAAACAAATGAGATTCATGATGGACTAAGAGCAATGAAGGGATACATTCCTTGGGTTGGGTAGGTCAAGAGGAACGGAGCCGGAGGAAATTTTGGATAGTTGTAGGAGAATACTAGTGGGTTGTGGGATATTGGGATGTGAGTGGACTATGAGAGGCACCCTTCTTTTTGGATTCCTAGCCCCAACTCGAGGGTGAATTTATATTGATATCTAGAACAATAAGTCTATGGGTGGGTGGAACGCCCTTCCCAAGTAGTTGCTTACACAAAATTCCTTTTAAAAGGATAAGTGTTTATCTATTATTTGAGTTTTCTTATGAGTCTTATGGTTGTGCATTTTACAAGGTGAATGAGAATGGTTTTATGTTCTATTTTAGATGATTTATTAGCTACATTCACGTTCATTTAGACTTTTATATATGCATTTGATTACCAGAATCTAGTTAATTATGTGTATAAATTGAGGTTGGAAAGCTACAAGAAATGAATTAGCAGAAAAATTTAAATTTTATGAGTATTTTATGCATAGTAATGTTCCTTGGTTAAGTTGGGGAACATTACACATGAAATTTACAATTTTATTGTTTGCCTCATCATACCTTGGTGGACCATAGTTTTCATTTAGAATTTTCTTCTTTTCTTGGGTCAGATTGCATTACTAAGAAACTGGCTAAGGTAGTTTCTAGTGAGAAAATCCCCCTATAACTATACCAGGGTTCTAAGTATAGATAGAGAAATGAATCCCTTAAAATACAATCTAAGTCCTAAACTACCCCAAACATTCTATAAAATATGAGCGCAAAGAAATAAGAAAGTGGATCAGAAGTAGTACCTTTAGTCCAATGTTCGATGTAGACCACCTCCCTCTTTGAAGCTTCCTTGGATGTTGGTCTCCTCCCAAAGCTGACCTACATCAA
This sequence comes from Picea sitchensis, assembly GCA_010110895.2. Taxonomy (NCBI): domain Eukaryota; kingdom Viridiplantae; phylum Streptophyta; class Pinopsida; order Pinales; family Pinaceae; genus Picea; species Picea sitchensis. Next base: position 49,376 of record SNQJ01S0028835.1, read on the forward strand.
CACTTATGAAAAAAATGCTATACATATTCTATTTCTACTCATCAATTAGGGTTATATATAAATCATTATGCATAAATCAAATGAAAGACATAAAGATATCATTTGGGACACGGAAAAATATTATTTTATTCAATATTCAAAGATTGGAAATTACAACCTTTGCAGGTCGACGCTCCGTGAACCTGGTCCGGGATCCTCTTAACTTTTCTCCAAGTGCACCTTCCAAATTCCTTCTCTCACAATATTTTGATCATTCCAAGGGAATGGAAGGGATTGTATGGGAGAAAAATGCTAAAGAGGGAATGTTGAGGCAAGAACTCAAAAAAGGCTGCAAATACTTGGGAAAGGAAGGAAAGGGAATTTAGGCAAAGTTTCACCCTTCTAATGCTTGATTTTGGAATGAGACCCCAAGACCTTCTTTTATATGACAAAAGGATAGTTATTTGGTTTGGGAATGGGCTATAATAGGTAAAATGGTTGCGAAACCTCCAATAGCCCGTTAATTCCACTAAATTCCTTGCAACTTTTTGAGCTACATGTTGTTATTGGATAAATCGGTGAATGCGAACATAAACTAATCTCCCTAGATCTAGAACAAAACAAGACAGGACATGATGCTTTCCCTAAGTTACAATCATTGAATTTACTACCAAAGAAGAAATGGATGGCATACCTTTAGATATCACTTATGTGTGTCTTTGTTGTCCTTGCTTCGCTCCGGTGCTCTTGTGAGATCAAATTTGCAATGGCACAAACCAACCAAAGTGAAAGAAACAATAGTAGATTCAATGAAAACCTAAACATGTGATTAATAAGTCATGTAATAAAATGAGAATTATTTTATGGGAAAGAAACATGCCACCGTATTATACTAAGTAAAAGTGGAAGATACAACCAAATTTCCTTGATGTCGCAAGTTCCCTTTCAGTGGTCCTTTGTTCCAACACACACATACACTTGCTCTAAATTTGTATGAATATGGTCCACAAAATATTGATGGACAAATGGACACCTCAAGCATCAATTGCAACAAGATCCTTCACACAGTCTTCAACCTATTCTTTTAGCAATTCTTTGCTCAATTTTGCTTAACCTTTTCCATGAGAAAACCATCATTATATAGGAGAAGGCGAAGTGGTTAAAAATATGAGGATGATCCCACCAAATCAAAGAAGCCAGTAGGATCACAACCATATGGACGCCACCTCACATTCTAGAAGATTCCCATTCTAGAAACTTTGTGAACTTCTTTCTTCTTTTAGCTTTCAAACGTCGTCGCACCCTACCTATAGAAGCTTATGGAAACCCCGCAAGACAGGTATAGAGAAGCCTGCGGAAATCAAGCATTTTCGCACTGTGTATTACTCCTAGCCTGCATACTCCTTCTAAAAACAAGCCTTGCAGAGGAAGAAATTAGTTATTTTTCTTATGCAAAAGATCCTTTTGAGAGCCTGAACACATGTTTGAAAAATCATCATCAGGGTGACCAAAATAATGTGTAACAAAATGCCCCCCAAAGTATGAGGCTGGAACTCGTGACAAGCGAAATAATTTGTAAAATGTGTGTGTGTGTGTGTGTGTTGGGAACAAGGAGCACACCAATCGGGAACCTACAAACAATCAATCATATGCACAATATTATACCATTTTTTAGGTAGGCATTCCCATGCTCAGACTACAAGTGATTTGAATCATAAATGTCAGTCATGGCCACCAATTATACATTGTGGATCCATGTCATCAAGATTCTACATAGCCAATAGGAATACACTGTGGATCTATGTATTAGAAAGCTCAAATTCAGACATAGCCACGAGACATACAAAGTGGATCTATGTGTCAATACAAATCATACATACTCCATCGCAACCTAGATCAAGAATAATGGGATCCAGGGTCTTCAATCTTGTCATCCATAAGTATGAATCTAGCCATGTGATTACAGGTGTTTAAGTCAAACATGGTAGAAACCACTTAATTACCGATCATTGATGAAACCCGTTAACAAGTGCGAGGGAAATCACCATTGATGTCAATGAATCCCAAGGTACCTGAGTACAATCCAACGAATGTGAATAAATGATTTGAAGTTGAACACTCGATGGAATATTTTGATTAGGGACCAATGATGTGAATCCACTGTCGAAAGAAAAGAAACCTGCCATTGAGGCTTGCAGGATCTAAGGTACTAAATGATTTCTAAGTCTAATTCTCGGATGATGAGTTGAAGTCGATAGGAACAGACTCGTCACAAGAGGGCCTTTATGTATCTCCCATCAATGACATGAAATAAGTAACAGATTTTAGGATAGATCAAAGTATGAAAATAATTTGAAACTGACATGGGGAAGGCCGACATGGAAGGAATTGACAATTGCATATGGTCGACTCAAAAGAGGGCTTGTTTAGACTTCTCTTGAACATATGAATAACACGACAATGGTCTTGACAACATTGAATCAAAGACGACCCAAGATATGAACTTGTAGAAAGTAAGACAAGAGACAAATGGATTTCCCAAACCGAATTCAAATGATGAAGGGGGGTGTCATGTTCAAGAGTGAAAATTACTTCCACTAACACAAATACAGAGACACGTTTCTTTCCCAAATTTGCCCCCACCATTTCTGGCGAGTACCTCTTTATTTTTATGAAAGCTTGAGGAGGATAAAATATGCTTGTTGATGTAAGCTCATCCTTTGGACGAGTCCCTCGGAGTATGTTTAATGAACCCTAAGAAGGAGTGGTTCGGTCTCATATGGGTCTTTCGATGTTTGTTTAACGAGTTGAGAGATAGAAAACTCGAGGGTTTTTCATCTTTTGAGAGTCTAAAAAACACTTAAAAGATCTCTCTCAGTTCATTTTTCATAAAGTAGTTTGATGGGACCGAAAAAGTGATAAACTATAACCCATCAAATGTTTTCTTCAAATACTTTTACGAGCAAGAAAAGAACAAGGTCTCTCGGCAATCTTTTCATTTTTATGGAGCGTGAAAATAACTTAAAGGATACTCAATGGGTTTCTCTTTTCGTGTTACCATGACAAGTATGAAAATATGACAAAAGTATACTCGGTTTCGATCTCATTGATTTTATATCATGAGAACAAACAAAGACTGAGCTCGAGGTTTTTCTAAAAAACCCTAAAAAGTATATGTATATGTGACGAACAGAAAAACAAATCACGAAAGAATATCCATACTTCATTGTTCAGGATCCTAATCCCTCTATCTGTGAGAAAACAAAATACTCACAAGACCATTATACCTTTAGGTTTTGATAAAATGCCTTTAAATAATATAAAATATTAATAGAAAAAATAAAAAGTGAAATAAATAGGAGTAAAAACTCTTTTTACTATTTCATTTGCATTTTGCCCAAAACTTGCCTAGAAACCCTGTTTTTACCTTAGACTTCGGTTGTCGATTGTGGGAGGCACGGGTGACCATTCAGCAAATGGATTCCATCAAAATGGTAATCTCCTTGTCCTCTTGATTTTCATCGGATTAAATTTCATTTTTATTTGTTTAAAATAGATTTTTGAGTTAAGTTTTAGGCCGGTAGGTGCGCGTTGGGGCCGCTGCAGGTGACCAGTATTGAGACCCGCGGAACCCTGCACTGTGTTAAAACTCTGCCTACGGCGGCCGAAAACCAAAAAATATTTACATGTGTTTAGCCAATAGAAATTTTCCAAAGCAACAAATGAGGATGCTAACTTCCCTTTATTGTCCCAATGCAAGTATTTGATCATCAAAATGCTAGAGTGGAGGGAGAGGGAGCATGAAGATGATGACCATGATGCCTTAAATGACCTGAGCACTTTAAATTCTCTCCGGCAATGCAGACTACTGAAATTGTTTAAAATCCAGGGCATGAGGGCCCAACTAAGGCTACTGGAGTATCTAGTCCACATGTGGGATGTGGATCAGTAGGTGTTTCATGTGGGTGCCCATGTACTATCCTTAGATATTGAGGATATCTATTTCTTGACAGGGTTATATTTTTGTGGGTCTCGTGTGACTTTGACAGGAGGTAGAGGTGGTGATCTACCAATGAGCGAGTATCTTTTTCGATACTGTGATCCTGAGGCACAGAGATGCAAGGGAAACGTTGCCATCAAGGGTGTCTAGGATTTACCCCTCTAAACTATTCCTTTTACCATTGCACATATGGCAGGGAGTGCATCTCCTCACATTTCTCTCCAAATATATTTTCAATATGAATTGGAGTGCATGGAACCTAGGGTGTTTAACTAGAGTGACGGAGTCCTTCACAACATGAAGATACAGCTAACAAAATGCAAGAGAGAGGACCTGAAAAAATTCGGGTATGGATCTATTTTAGTGTATTTCTTCCTGGAGAGGGTCCCCCATTTACGTTTATAGGTAGAGTGGTGTATATCGGCCCCACGAGACCCAAGGAAAAAGAGGTGGTGCAACCTCATGTCTCGACATGTAGCAGGCCCCATCATCAAATACAACGATGCATTATTTGACTAGTTGAGGCTTTAGATCCTGATGGTGGATGATTATGCATATGTTGGGTTGGATTTTAGAGGTGAACCTGACTTGGTTCTACCTGAGGGCTTTTAGTGGGGAGACGCAGGTAAGAAAAACATTTTGTTTTTTTGATGTTTTTTTTTTAATTTTGCAATACAAGATGTTTTTTATGCTTTCAATCCAATGACTAATAAAAAAAATTGACAATGTAGATGTAGGGCCACACCATCCTCCAGGTACATCCCCTATTCAGAGACGAGGGTAAGAAGTCATGGTAGAAGGATGGGATGCTGAAGACTATGAGGCGGTCGAGCAAAACCTAGACGGATTGACCGCAAATATCCTAGACATCTCCATCAATGAGATTCTGAGACGTTATCAGCGTCATATTGTAGGTGTATCTGGTTCACTTAGTCGACTACTTCGTAGGGTAGCATGGGAAGTAGTGTGCTACTGTGAGAAGCATCCTTGATGCCATTTTGTAGAAGCCATGAGCTTCATATTTTGATATTTTGGTCTTCAGACGGAAAACACTTTTTTGTAAAACACTTTTATCATTATCTATTTACATGAGGCTTCTATCGACTTACTTTGCTTTTTATACAGATTGTGGTTGGATTTACATGTGTCTCAAATGTCTTTCTAAGACATAATTAGCTAATGCATCTATTAATGTATTTAGACATCTAGGAATATGTTGATAATCAATGTAATCGAAATAACGTTCCAAGAGGCGAATTCGTAGATATACCCGGAACAAAGTAGGACTTCGGATAGCATAGACATTACTTAGTTGTAGTACCACTAACTGTGAATCAAGTCGTACAACCAGGTGACGGATTCAAAGTGAAATAGTGTCGATCAAAAATTCAATGATTGCACTATATTCCACGATATTGGTAGTTGCACGATCGAGGCAAACACCGCATAGACTGATTAACTCGTTCGTAGGTGCATAGATTGCCCAAGCAGTGGATGTTAATTTCTGAGTACTACGACTAGCGCCATCGGAAAAGCCAATGTGGGTTGGCGAAGACATTGACATCTGGAAACCAAGCACAACGCAAGGTAAGTAGTTGGGGGTCAAAACCAAATAACAAAAAAGCACACAAAAGTATGATACAATAAAAATACAAGCACCCATGCAAATATAACGTAAGCCTAGTACTTCTTCAAGTAAAGCCCATTTATGGGTTCACTCAAAGGAATTCCATCATAATCTACTAACTCATAGGCTCCCTTCTCCAACACTCATTTGACGATATAAGGGCCATGCCACATAGCCTAGAATTTTTCAACCCCTAGTAAATCACAATCTTGTTCATAGAGGAGAACTAGATCACCTTCGAAGAAAACACGTGGCTTGACATGCTTGTCGTATTGGGATTTTACGCATTTCTTTTGGGTTTCAATGACCAGGGTGGCATCACGATGGGTTTCATCTATTTTCATCAGACACAATAGACGTTCTTCTTCGGCAGAAGTGTTTGGGATAAGTTCAACGACTAGCTTCAATGATGGTATCTCACATTCAATCGGCAGGATAACTTCGATACCATACACCAATTGAAAAGGCATAAATCCTGTGGCAGACTTCACGGATGTCCGATAGGCCCATAATGTTGAAAACAACATCATGTGCCAACCTGTCTTGTGAACTCCTATTATCCAAAAAATCATGGTGATAAGAACTTTATTTATCGCTTCAACTTGGCCATTGGCCTGTGGATAGTAGGGAGTTTAGTTTTCATGCCAAAGACCCAACTTTTTGGTAAGCTCAGACATCATGAAATTTTGAAAATGGATACTGTGATCAGTGACGATATCTTGCAAGATTCCAAATCATGTGATGATATGATTGAATATGAACAGGGTTGCAGTTTTTCCAGTTTTATCGAATGTAGGCATCGCCTCGGTCAATTTCATGAAATAATCCACAACTACGATGATGTATCCATGCCCCCGGGCTGAGTGAGGGTTACATGTCATGAAATCAATGCCCCATTTTTCTAAAGGTCCAATGAAAACTACAGGGTGTAAAGAGTGGGATGAGATCTTATCTTGTTATTGTACGTTTGATAAGCATGACACTTCTGGACGGCAGTTATACGGTCTTTAAACAAAGAAGTCCAGAAGTACCCTGCTCGTAAGATATTTTGGGCAGTGGCATACCCAAACATATGACCACCACATGCTCCAGAGAGGCAGTCATTCAAATATTTATCAGCCTCATCGAAGGTGAGACAACGTCAGAAAATAGATTCAACACCACGAAAATAGAGAGTGTCACGGAGAATTATGTATTGATGGGCTTGATATCGTATGCAACGATGGTCTGTACTAGAGAGGGTGGGATGGAAAGTTTGAGTCTGGAGATAAATGATAATATCTCCATACCAAGAATCATCAGAACTGATTAGAGAAAGGGATTTGTCAAGTAAGGAATCCTCTGCCACATTTTATGTCTCAATGGAGGGAAGGTCACATATCAATTCAGAAAATACCAATGATTTCTTAGACTTACTGCATCCAAACTCTAAGTTGAACTCCTGGAGAATCACTATCCATTTGGAGTATTTTCCCCCTAGCAATTGGCATGTAAGGATATGCTGCATAGGGTTGCAATCGGAAATGACAGTGGTCTTGCATAGTAGGATATAGTAACGAAAACGTTGGACAGCTTGAATAGCTTCCAAGGCAATTTTTTCCACATGTAGGTATTTGGCCTCAGTAGTCATGAGACTCCGACTCAAATAATAAATTACATGTTCATCGTGCGAATCATCCTCTTGGAATAAAACCATGGCAATGGTAGAGTCCGAAGCGGCGAGGTAGAGGAAATAGTCTCGACTATAATCTGGTGGGAAAAGCAGTGGTGTTCATGTTAGGGAAAGTTTCAAAGCTTCGAAGGCTTTGTTGGCAGTCTCGTCTCATATGAATTTGTAACCCTTCTTCAACAGTCGAGAAAATCCTAGTGTTAACTCAGCGTAGTTGGGAATGAATCGATGCAAAAAGTTTGCCTTCCCTTGTAAACTTTGGAGGTGCCGTAAAGTAGAAGGAGGAGGTATATTAAGGATGGCCTCAACCTTCAAAGGATCCACCCTAATTCCACCGAATTCCTTGCAACTTTTTATTTTTTGCAACTTTTTGAGGTACATGTTGTTATAGGGTAAATCGATGAATGCAGACATAAACTAATCTCCCTAGATCCATCTAGATCTAGAAACAAACAAGATAGGACATGACGCATTCCCTAAGTTACAATCATTGAATTTACTACCAAAGAAGGAATGGATGACATACCTTTAGATGTTGCTTCATTGTGTCTTTGGTGTCCTTGCTTCGCTCCAGTGCTCTTGTGAGATCAAATATGCAATGACACAAACCAACCAAAGTGAAATCAACAATAGTATATTCAATGAAAACCTAAACATGTGATCAATGAGTCATGTAATAAAATGAGAATGATTTTATGGGAAAGAGACATGCCACCGTATTATATTAAGTAAAAGTGGAAGATACAACCAAACTGCCTTGATGTCACAAGTTCCCTTTCAGTGGTCCTTTGTTCCAACACACACATACACTGGCTCTGAATTTGTATGAAGATGGTCCACAAAATCTTGATGGACAAATAGAGACCTCAAGCATCAGTTGCAACAGGATTCTTCACACAGTCTTCATCCTATTCTTTCAGCAATTCTTTTCTCAATCTTGCTTAACCTTTTCCATGAGAAACCCATCATTCTATAGGAGAATGTGAATTGGTTAAAAATATGATTATGATCCCACCAAATGAGAGAAGCCAGTAGGATCACAACTATACAAACGCTACCTCACATTCTAGAAGATTCCCCTTCTAGAAACTTTGTGAACTTCTTTCTTATTTTAGCTTTCAAACGTCGGCGCACCCTACCTATGTAGCAGCCTGCGGAAACCCCACGAGCCAGGTATAGAGCAGCCTACGGAAATCAAGCATTTACACACTATGTATTAATCCTAGCCTGCAAACTCCTTCTAAAAACAAGCCTTTCAAAGGAAGAAATTAGTTATTTTTCTCATGCAAAAGATCCTTTTGAGAGCCTGAACACATGTTTGCAGAATCATCATCAGGGTGACCAAAATAATGTGTAACACATGTGGGTTGTTTAGTATGCTACTACCATATGTATGTGGGTTTTCTAGCATGTAACAAGCGTATGTATGTAGGAAGTAGTGCAGAAGGGTGCGTACATGCTCCAAAAAATGGTTTTTAAAATAGATTTCCTCAACAATGGTTTGGAAAATTGTGCAAGTAGAAAGGCCAATGCAATGGATGCATGGGTAGGGAATTTTAGGGCTATAACATATGCCCCCTAATGTGTGAGGTCATAAGAGAAACTAATGGCTGAAATACATTACAATATCTTCACCAGCATGGAGTCGAGGGAGCCTGGGACTAGAGTTCATGAGGTGCCATATGCAAAACAACAATTATCTCTCTGAGGCGGTCATACCCATGCTCGGGATGAACTAATCATGGATTCCAATCAAGTACAATGTAGATTCATGTCATATAATAGTATAAAGTGTATCCACGAGCAATACACAGCGGATCTACATCTCAAAATCATTCAAATATATACAAGTAAAATATGCATCTTCAAGAAGCTAGTAACACCTGCGACAGGAGATGAAGACTTCATAGCTCGAGAAAGACCTTCAAGATCTTCAAAAATCAGGTAGGAGTACAATGAGAGTGTAAGACTCACTACCCTGATGTCCTCGACAAGTCATCAAGAAAATACTGGAGGATGTCAATGATCAGGCAGAGAACTTCGTTGATTTTGAATTTGGGCTTGACTGGACTCACGAGATGGTCAACTCGTGAAAGTTAAGAGACAAACTGTAGAAAGGTCGACTTAGGTTGGATAAAAATTCCATTGGACAAAAGAACGAAAGATGATCATACTCAGGCAGCGTAATATTGACACAAGTCTGTGATGTAGGAGGCATTGCAAACTCTCTATATGTTTGGAAGAGTAACCAAACAGAGGAGGACACAACTCTATGTAGCGAGAAAAACTTCCTAAGGTAATACTAGATCCCAATGCTTGACGAACAAACAGAAGGATGTGCTTTGTCCAAGGGCGACTATCTTTGCTGCCGAAAAAAGAATGTATATTTCCCATCCCCTCTTTTTGGAATATTTGGTTTTTTGTCTTTTTCAATTTTTAATGAGCTTGAAAAAGAATAAAAGAATGTTACGTTACAAAGGAGGAATGAGTGTCATGAGCAAGCAAACTGGTTCCAAGCATATAGAACATAATGATGCTCAAGGAAAGGATACATGTGCAGGATAAGGACACTCGAGGAAAATTCCTCCATGGTTCAAGGTGTCAGATCGCTGAGGAAAAAAGTGTTACAAGGCTTGCGTATAAGGAATTCTTTAAAGGTTCAGTTAAGAGAAATATGGAGCCAGCGTTAGGACAAAGACGCAAATATGAGGCCCGCAATGCGATTGAGAATGACACAATAAGACCCCTTCCATGTAAATTTTACAAGCCCAAAGAAGGTAAGATTGGTGGTTTTTTCACGTTTAGAGAGTGAAAAAACACAAAAAGAAGATTCCAGGGAGTACCTTTTTCGCAATTAGTCCAACCGTCTCGAAAAAGGGGTAAACTTGCACCAAAAGGGCATCTTTTCAAAATCGTTTTAACGAGTGTGACAAAGACAAGATCACTCGATTATATTTTTAATTTTAAGGAGTCTAAAAATAGCTTAAATATGAACTCACAACCTTTTTCTGAGTTTAGGCTCCTTAGCCAGAAAAAGTATAAAATTAACTGAGGAGAACTCTCCCGACGAGACAAATCTCCCGAGGCATACATTTTCCCACAATAATATACTGGCTGGAAAAAGGGTTAAACTCATTCCAGTAGATGTTCTTCTGGACCAATTTAATGAGTGTGAAGGAACAAGGTCACTCAACGATCTTTTCAATTTTAAGGAGTCTAAAAATAGCTTAACTATGGACTTCGAGGGGGGTTCATTTTCCGTAAGTAATCTCCAAGGCCCGAAAAAGGTGATAAACCAAAACCATGGAGAATGTTCCTTTTTCAAAAATTTAGTCCCTCAAGCCCGAAAAAGGGTTAAACTTGCGCTTGAGAATACTCTTCTAGCAAACCGAAGTTCCTAGAGCATACATTTATTCTTAAAATTATTCATCCAGACTAAAAGGGGGTAAACTATCGTCGGACAAATGTGCCTTCAAATTTGAGTTTGGTGAGCGTGAAAGGAAACAAGATCGCTCGACAATCTTTTCAATTTTAGAGAGTCTGAAAAGGGCTTAAAGAAGACTCCAGGGGGCTACTTTTCTCAAGTAATCTAGATGAGATCAAAAATAATAAAATACATTCTTGTTGGATGTTGCTTTCAAATTTTAAAGCAAGCTTGAAAGAAAACAAAGCATGATCATTAGGGAGTCCCGAGGGTAGGGCCAAAAATGATGATTAGCAAGAAGAATAAGGCTTCAATATGTAATCATGATGGGACTAACAAGGACTCCCAAGCCTATAGTCAAAATTGATAGCATGGATGCCAAAATGCAACAAAGGATCTACCTAGGGCATCCATGTAGAGGTAGGCTCTACCACCTAATTATGATACTTCTAAAGCATCAAAGAAGGTTCTGTGTCACACTTCGGTGGGGTTGATCCTATGGAAAAGTGGAAAAGGCAATGAGATGCAGAAAGTTGGGAGTTAAAACCTAACTGT